>CM067316.1:20416673-20614173 GCA_034231615.1 Meghimatium bilineatum | reverse complement strand
TGCAGGAGTTTGAGAACGAACGCAGAAGAAGAAGAAGAAGAAGATTACTGCAGCTTCTGCTACTACTATATATTTATATTTTCTTCATTTATACAAGACCGTGGATTTGTCTTCAATTAAAGCAGGAGGGGGTTACCTAAAAAAATACAGTGAAGTAAAAAAAAAAAAAAAGAAAGGACCACATTTCTTTTTTAAATCCACTCATTTTCATTTGTAATTCAATAGTTTTCATGTGTACATACATTTATTTTCATGTGTAATTCAATCGCTTTCATGTGTAAAAACATTTATTTTCATGAGTAGCTCAATGATTTTCACCTGAAATTCGTTCACTTTTATGTGTATTCCGTTAGTTTTCATGTGTAATTCGTTCATTTTCATGAGATTTTTGGTTAGATTTTTTTAAATTTTAAATCGTTGGGGTGTCACCGCGCTTTTTTCTGTGGCTAACTTGCTAATACTAAAAGTCATGTTTTGATGGAAGGGCGATTGAACATTGCATACTTCTCCCTTTTTCTATAGGCTTGTGTATATATAAAGAAAAAACAACTACAAGTAAATATTTCATATTTCTATAAAACAAATTACACAGGTGAGAGCAATAATAAATATCATGACGACTGGCTGTTGAAGGTGGTGGTGGGGGGGGGGGAGGATAACCCATTAGAATGTACTAGTGCAGTGTTTCCCAACCTTTTTTTCCCAATGTCTTCACCTAAGTATTTGTAAAATGCTGATGTCCCTATACAGCATATATATATTTTTTATATTCACAAATATAATTATTCCCTAATATTTAGGGAATAATTTTTTCCGATTGTCCTCCTGAACAATTAACCCCCCCCCCCCCGTGTGATGTGGGCTCAACGTTAGGAAACACTGTACTAGAGCATCAACAGTCATATACATGATGGAGGTTTGTTCCAACGAAGACTCGATGCACATGGAGTAGACACTAAATCCGACATATTGGCACGCAAACCGACTATTTAAGCAATGTACAAGCCAGGATCAAGTGATATCAAATACTTGGTGCGAACCTTTTCCCGCTCATTTCAATAATACTTAGTTTTGTTATAAGTAAATATACAGGACAATAGAGACAGTAACATCGTAGCTACATAGTTTTACAGCGGTTCAAAAGTAGAGTCAAGAATACCTCCACTATGATATGTTATGCATGTCATAAGAAACGATTAAGGAGTTCTTCTTCAACTTTTATTCTCAAACTCCATTTGAAACTTTTTTGTATCAGGACAATTGTGTTACGTTTTATTTGCGTCGATGGTCCGACACATCCGTCTTAGGCAGTAAAACTAAAGAGTTACAGTTGACTGGTTCATATCATAGGTTACTGTGACCAAGAAGACATGCTGAAGTCGGATGTGTGAGAACGAAAAAACGCAGATATCAAAACATGCTATAAACCATGATTTAACATTCTGGTGTTTTTTTCAGAAAACTTCCTACTAACGACTTAGTTTGAGAACGAACACTGAAGATGTAACGACCATAATGTACAAACGTTGAGTATCTATGTTGGTATTATAATGTTATCACTTCTTTTTTGTGTGTTGCTTTTAATATAACACAAACTACGTTTACAACTACGTGTAAATTTCTGTGTAAATTTCTGTGTAAATTTCTGTGTAGATTTCTCACTGTACGTCTTCTCTTGAAAACGTATAAACAAAGTACTCCTTCCCCTCGTCGTCTGTTTAGGTGTGCTATTCTCACATATCTTGTAAATGTTATCGAATTAGTCGATATGCACTGACGTCACATCCGCACTAACTACACCACAATGTATATGACGTAGTATCCCTAAAAATATAAATGGGTGCACAGTGACTTTGTAAACACCATGTACCTCTCATCTCTATTTTCTCTCTATTTCTCTTTCTTCATTTCTCATATTTTTAATGAAACATAAAATTAATAAGTTCAAAAAGGCATGCAGTACCTCTTCATAGATGTGAGGGTGATATCCGGTACGGTCTTAAATGTGTGAGGGTGATATCCGGTACGGTCTTCGATGTGTGAGGGTGATATCCTGTACGGTTTTAGATGCGTGAGGGTGATATACAGTAAGGTTTTAGATGTGTGACGGTGATATTCGGTACGGTCTTAGATGTGTGAGGGCGATATCATGTACGGTCTTAGATGTGCGAGGGTGATATCCTGTACGGTTTTAGATTTGTGAAGGTGATATCCTGTACGGTCTTAAATGTGTGAGGATGATATCCGGTACGGTCTTAGATGTGTGAGGGTGATATCCAGTAAGGTTTTAAATGTGTGAGGGTAATACCGTGTACGGTCTTAGATGTGTGAGGGTGATACCGTGTACGGTCTTAGATGTGTGAGGGTGATACCGTGTACGGTCTTAGATGTGTGAGGGTGATACCGTGTAGGTCTTAGATGTGTGAGGGTGATACCGTGTACGGTCTTAGATGTGTGAGGGTGATACCGTGTACGGTCTTAGATGTGTGAGGGTGATACCGTGTACGGTCTTAGATGTGTGAGGGTGATACCGTGTACGGTCCTAGATGTGTGAGGGTGATACCGTGTACGGTCTTAGATGTGTGAGGGTGATACCGTGTACGGTCTTAGATGTGTGTGGGTGATACCGTGTAGGTCTTAGATGTGTGTGGGTGATACCGTGTACGGTCTTAGATGTGTGAGGGTGATACCGTCCACGGTTCATACGTCTCTGTGTAAAATTGCACATTACGGATGATGTGATTATACGTGACCGTCGACAGATATAGAAGAATTAAGTGCTAAACGTAAACAGACCTTCATTCGGTACGTTTTTTATTATTGTCACGTTTTCCATTGGTTATTATTTATATACTTGGAGTAGCCTTGACTATTTTTGGCATACGATTCGAAGTATTTAAATATTGGCTAACGGAAAACATGGGAATAATCAAGAAAAGTAAAAAATTAACGAATGAAGGCCTCATTAATTCTGTTTGAAGGCATGTAGTACTCCATAGATAGCCATAGATTATAAAACCATGACTTTACATATGTAAACAAATGACGTTTAGACCCAGGTATAATGCGAAATGAAGACACACAAAATGATGGAGATAAAACGGTATGGCTGTTTGTATTAGTTAAATAGTGTGAATGTTAGAGAACTTAAGTGAATATTAAAACTGTTGTGAGTTGTCAAATGGAGATTCGGGAGTCAGTGTATGTTGGTGAGTGAACTATAATGATTATGAAGAGTTGCTAAACTGCAGAGCTGAGAGTAAGATGGAAAATGTTATTGTTGCTGTTTTGTGATCGCCTTAGGCGAAGTCTCCTCTAAGATGTAAAGAGGATGTAGATACAAGTTACAATGTTCCAGCAGAGGTTGTCTGTAAATATTTGAGATGTTGAGATCCATGTTATCCAGAGATGTCTATTCACTTTCGTGGTAGATGACTTGTAAAGAGTTTTCTCTCTATGTGATGTGTCCATTACAGCACGTTGTCCACACTGCCACTCTGTAAGCATCTCGGTTATGTGCAAGCTGCCCATCTTCTTCCAGTGTAATATTCAGGTCTTCGATGTCATGTGTCCATCGTCGTCTTTGTTGTAAAGAGTTATTACTGATATATCCAGAATGATGTTTGTCCGTTCCTCGTACGTTGAATGCAGACGCAGGCCTGTCTATAATTGAGAGAAGAGATTTCACACCACCTCCCCTGTTTAACAAATCGGAACACGACTTTTAATAATAAGAACTTGGACAAAAAGCGGGTTAAAAACCTTCCATTGCTCATACCTCCTTCCCCCCTCCCCCAGTGATTTTTCTCAAAGAAGTCATTAAATTTTACAGCAAAATGTAGTTCTGATACACATAAATACACGAATGACCTTTTCTTTAGCTAGATCTCCCCCATAAGAAGAATGTATCTACGTCCCTGTGCATATTCTGTTACACCATACACGGCGCTGTGTATTTGTGTTTTTGTAGACATATGTCACATCATACATGTTGCTGCCTATTTGTATTATTGTAGACGTTATGTTACATCGTACATGTTGCTGTGTATTTGTGTTATTGTAGACCTTGTGTTACAAACACACGATGCTGTTTATTTGTGTTATTGTAGACCTTGTGTTACATCGTACATGTTGCTGTGTATTTGTGTTATTGTAGACGCTGTGTAATACTTTCGATAGTCACAGTTACACCCTAGAAGGAGCTCCATATACCATACAATCCAAGACAGACACTGTGCTGCAGTATATATAGAGTAGATGTCCTAAGTTAGATGAAGACGATTTGTTGTAACCAGCAGGGAGATATCCATTCTTGTCTTGTATCACAAACGTCGTGTTGTATCCGGCCTTGGTAATATCCAGCTGCATCTGTGTCGCACCCTGCAAAGAGGTTCCTATTGAACATTCATTGTAGAAGTAACCAGAATGCAAGTTATGATTCATATGTACAGGCGAAATGATGCGCCTTGTACTGAACAATCTGTTATCATTATAGTTGATACAGCGATATTATCTATGTGGGATGGTTTATCGAATATTATATTGGTGATGCATTTCCTTGTATGGAACTGTCTATCGAAGATTGAGGCTTGTCGATGTGATGTTTTTCTCAGGAATAGTTATAGATATTGATTAATGAACGCTGCAGCTGTTTGTAACCCTTATGGATTAAATACAATTTACATTGTGTTTGGCATACTTTCTCTTTTAGAGAAGAAATGAATATTTCTTGATAATAGTAGTTATTAGCAAATGATTATTTTTATCCTGTTATCGTTAATGTAAACAAATTGTACAGTAATGACATTGCGTAGATTTATTGTCGGGTGATTGAAGACGCAAGTACTTACGTGTAGCTATAGTTTAAAGTAACAACGGTGCATGAAGTGTATACCTAAATTAATGTACTAACTACTAAATTCTTCATTATCTGCATTCTCCAAAGATAGACGTTCATTCCCACTCAAATACAACTGAGCTATCATCTTTCACAATCTGTTGTCATACGGTTCATGCATTTCTTATGTTAAACATTTCCCATATTTCTTATGTTAAACATTTCCCATATTTCTTATGTTAAACATTTCCCATATTTCTTATGTTAAACATTTCCCATATTTCTTATGTTAAACATTTCCCATATTTCTTATGTTAAACATTTCCCATATTTCTTATGTTAAACATTTCCCATATTTCTTATGTTAAACATTTCCCATATTTCTTATGTTAAACATTTCCCATATTTCTTATGTTAAACATTTCCCATATTTCTTATGTTAAACATTTCCCATATTTCTTATGTTAAACATTTCCCATATTTCTTATGTTAAACATTTCCCATATTTCTTCTGGTACTTATTCTTCTACTGCGTTCGTTCTTGGACTTCTGCAGGTCAGCAGAATATAGTCAAGAGAATGAAATGCATTGTGTCATGGTTTACAGCTTAGCTACAATAACTGCGCCTTTCGGTCTAACATATCCGACTTCAACATGGCGTATGGTTAATTTTGGACCCTCCATCGTCGCTTATTATGACATGCCTGGTAGGTAAGACTGTCCCACTATTATTTGTTCACCTTTCGGGCCGCGGCACCACACGAGTGCGTTCTGGTCCTTTTGCGTTCGTTCTCGGACCCGGATCTTTCGTATAGCAGGACAATCAGCAGGATGTAGTTCAGAGGACGGGAATTCGTTGTCACCGTTTTATTTAGATCATTGGCATGGCCAGATACATCAAATTTCGGTGGTGTTCTGGTACTATATTCTTGAGATTTTATCTATTCCAGAGTTGTCTGTCGTTGAAAAAAATTCCACAACAACTTGGACTTAAAACAGATCAATAAGCTACCCGTAAATAGCCAGTGTACTAACCTCTGCCTGGCCACAGCGACCATAATCAGTGCAATAACCACTGCCTGGCCACAGCCACCATAATCAGTGTACTAACCACTGCCTGGCCACAGCCACCATAATCAGTGTACTAACCACTGTCTGGCCACAGCGACCATAATCAGTGCACTAACCACTGCCTGACCACATCGACTATAATCAGGGTACTAACCTCTGCCTGGCCACAGCGACCATAATCAGTGCAATAACCACTGCCTGGCCACAGCCACCATAATCAGAGTACTAACCACTGCCTGGCCACAGCCACCATAATCAGTGTACTAAACACTGCCTGGCCACAGCCACCATAATCAGTGGAGGCCCATCTTTTACTCTCTCTCTCTTTCTCTCTTTCTCTCTCTTTCTCTCTCTCTCTCTTTCTCTCTCTCCCTCCCTACGTTTATTTAAAGAATACTTCATTCGTATTTTCTGTCAATGCAAATATACATTTATATTTTGACTTGAAATACCTACGGATACAATTTCTTCAAATGTATCACCACCTTTGATGATGATGGTGGTTTTGGTCAAGGCTGCGGCAGTGTTCGTTGTGATTGACGATAATATTGATGATGATGGGTGTGATGATGGTATGTTGATACCACGATGATGGTGGTGTTGGTTGGTAGTGGTGGTGATAGGTTTATTACTCATGTTTCCTACGTCAGACAGAGGAGTAAAACTGTCGCCTTTTTTTCTGTCACATTATTTTTGTTGATGGAAAATGTTTTTAGAACTTTTTCAGACCCCACAAAACTGTTTTAGTCAATGTGACTGCAGGGTACAATATGACTTCACGGCGCAATGTGACACTTGGGGCTAGGTGCTGCAGGGTGCAGTGTAATTGCAGATCGAATGTGACTGCAAGGAGCAATATAATATTGCACACTGCAACCTGAACAATATTCTTCCCTGGCGGGAATTTTTCCACCACGCAAAGCAGATAACATGGTTGATGGGATCCCAGCAGTCCAGGCATGGGTACACAGCATACCGGTACTTTCTCCGAATATAATATCTACTAGCTAATATGGAAACCAGCCATTTAAAATTTCTCATTTTACTATTTTCTTGATTTTAATTGACTACCACACAAAGTATAAACATAGTGACCAGTGAAAAGTGTAAATATAGTGACCAGTGAAAAGTATAAACATAGTGACCAGTGAAAAGTGTAAATATAGTGACCAGTGAAAAGTATAAACATAGTGATCAGTGAAAAGTATAAATATAGTGATCAGTGAAAAGTATAAATATAGTGATCAGTGAAAAGTATAAATATAGTGATCAGTGAAAAGTATAAATATAGTGACCAGTGAAAAGTGTAATTATAGTGACCAGTGAAAAGTATAAATATAGTGACCAGTGAAAAGTATAAATATAGTGATCAGTGAAAAGTATAAATATAGTGATCAGTGAAAAGTATAAATATAGTGACCAGTGAAAAGTGTAATTATAGTGACCAGTGAAAAGTATAAATATAGTGACCAGTGAAAAGTATAAATATAGTGATCAGTGAAAAGTATAAATATAGTGATCAGTGAAAAGTATAAATATAGTGACCAGTGAAAAGTGTAATTATAGTGACCAGTGAAAAGTATAAATATAGTGACCAGTGAAAAGTATAAATATAGTGATCAGTGAAAAGTATAAATATAGTGACCAGTGAAAAGTATAAATATAGTGACCAGTGAAAAGTGTAATTATAGTGACCAGTGAAAAGTATAAATATAGTGACCAGTGAAAAGTATAAATATAGTGATCAGTGAAAAGTATAAATATAGTGATCAGTGAAAAGTATAAATATAGTGATCAGTGAAAAGTATAAATATAGTGACCAGTGAAAAGTATAAATATAGTGACCAGTGAAAAGTGTAATTATAGTGACCAGTGAAAAGTATAAATATAGTGACCAGTGAAAAGTATAAATATAGTGACCAGTGAAAAGTATAAATATAGTGATCAGTGAAAAGTATAAATATAGTGATCAGTGAAAAGTATAAATATAGTGACCAGTGAAAAGTATAAATATAGTGACCAGTGAAAAGTGTAATTATAGTGATCAGTGAAGGGTATAAACATAGGGACCGAAGATGTGAATCGTTAAATGAGTCATTAAGAAGGCTTGATGCAGTAGATCTCAAATTGTCAAGGACTGGGATTCGCAGGGGAATTAAATGGTGAAGTATCCAACACAACCCCAAACCTCCTGCGGCACTCTATGATCAAATCTTCGTCAACTTTGTTCCTTAAAGTATGGCTACTTTTGGATCCCCTTTAGGACCTAACTAAACAAGAGCGAGGCACAATTGTTCTGGTGTATAAAATATAACAGCTTCTTTTCTTTGCTTCCTTTTTATTTCATTAATCGCATTATTATCTTCTAATGAAATACATGAAAAGTGGCGCGTGTAAATATTCTTTGCAGCCCGCATTGCCGGTTCCGAATGAGGAATAAAGAATAACAGTATTGTTACATGACATGTATTTCATGCGGTGATTCAGGATTGTGGGGTGGGGGTTGGTTATACCATCCGATAAAGAGTCAAAGTGACCCAGAAGTCATAATGAAGTCAAATGTGTCATGTCGAAGAGCGTAGATATCACAGTCAAGCTATAAACCATGACAATACATGTCTGCATCCAGATAATCTACAAAAGTTTGAGAATGAACGCAGAAGAGGAAGATTATTCTTTGCTTCCTTCTTAATCCGCAATAACATTCGGAAATTACTTCATTTAAAACAAAAGCAATGAAATCAGTATCGAACATGAAACTAACAATACACAACATTATAAACAAGATAATCACCGCAACTGTGTCCTTTGTTCTGGCACAATAACGCAGCTAGGGAAAAATAAGTCCACCTTTTACTAAGAACGGGAAATCCAAAAGTGTGTTATATGAAAAACAACATGGTCTACACTGTTCTACGAAACAATTTCAACTGAAGGATACTTGGGATATTCCTGTGTTGTAAAGACTCGCCGGTCCGAATTTAAGCCATTAATAAACATGAATTAGCTATCAACAACACAATGAAACTGACACATTACCCAATACAAGTGCCAAGTGCTCACCTAAGACGGAACCACGCGTTCTACACAATGCCTTCATCAAAGTTCATGTTTGCGGCTGCGCGTGTGTCGATCTCTTGCGCGCTATAATAGAAGCAGACGTCAACTAGCAAAACCGTATGTCGCGGGAACAGTGATATCTGGAGACTGACTGATGTCTCTCCAATCAACAATTGTAACAAGCGCGGTTACAGTGTTATTACAATATTATTTGGATGTTGTTTTCCGTTCAATTGTTGTAACAAAGACAGGGACATTGGTATCACAGAGTTATGTGACCGATGTCTCTCCAATCAACAATTGTTGCAGCAAGTATAGGAACAGTTATCACATGGTTATGCGACCGATGTCTCTCCAATCAATAGTTGTTGTAGCAAGTATGGGGACAGTTATCACATGGTTATGCGACCGATGTCTCTCCAATCAATAGTTGTTGTAGCAAGTATAGGGACAGTTATCACATGGTTATGCGACCGATGTCTCTCCAATCAATAGTTGTTGTAGCAAGTATGGGGACAGTTATCACATGGTTATGTGACCGATGTCTCTCCAATCAATAGTTGTTGTAGCAAGTATGGGGACAGTTATCACATGGTTGTGTGACCGATGTCTCTCCAATCAATAGTTGTTGTAGCAAGTATGGGGACAGTTATCACATGGTTGTGTGACTAATTCACTGCATTCAATTGTTGTTGTAGCAAGTATGGGGACAGTTATCACAGACGTTATGCGACTAATGTCTCTCCATTCACAAATTGTTATAACAAGCACGGTTAAGCTCGGAGCGACATTTCACCATGTATATAACGGTATGCCTATCTATGCATCTGTATATCTGTGTGTATTGTGCGCAAATGTTTGGCGTAGAAATGGCATTAACCTACAGACTAAGCTGAAAGTTTACAGAGCAGTGGTACTTCCAGTGCTGCTTTACGCTAGTGAAACATGGACTGTGTATAGACGTCATGTGAAAAAACTCAATCATTTTCATACAAATTGTCTCAGAAAAGTTATGAACATCAGATGGCAAGATAAGATTCCAGATACCACTGTCCTTGATAGAGCTGGTATTCCAAGCATTGACACGATCCTGATGCAGACACAGATTCGTTGGGCAGGTCATTTGGTGCGTATGCCAGACCATCGTCTGCCAAAGATACTTCTCTTTGGTGAGCTAGAGAAGGGTATACGATCTCAAGGTGGCCAAAGGAAGCGCTACAAGGACTCGTTAAAGGACTCACTGAAAGCCTTTGAAATAGACCACGATACATGGGAAGAACTTGCACAAAATAGATCTACATGGCGTTCTAAAATAAAAAAGAGCGCATCATCTTGTGAAAAGAAGAGAAATGCAGCATCTCAACAGCGGAGAACAGCTAGAAAGTCACGGAAAGACCAAGATCCGTCTAGAGTCGTTATTCCATGTCCAAACTGTCCAAGGACATTTACAGATCGAATAGGGCTCATTAGCCATCTACGAACTCATAATCAAGGACATAACTAAAATTGAATTTTCAAAAGTGGATGTAACAAATGGTCATCATCACTTGTGATGGACGAACAACAACAACATCTGTGTGTCTTTATATTTATGTTAGTCAACTTCCAATTGATTAATCTCTACCTGGCTTCAGACTGAGAATTCCTACCGTAAGAATGTAAAAGTCCCAACAGATTGGCAAAGAGCCATCATAGTATCAATATGGAAGAAAAAAGGAGGAAGCAAGCAAGAAAGGCACGTACAGAGATATCTCCCTATTTAGTCTATTGTCTATTGTCTATCCCCAGGTGAATGATTTTTTAACGCATTCACACTTGCCGTTAAGCGTAGGGGTGGTATCTTAAGCTGTCGTTTTAAGGCCAGATGTGTCGCCGAGGTTGCATTTAGTCCATGTTTGTTCAAGGTTATCTTAATGTTTTCTATCCACCGTTTTCTTGGTCTACCTTTGGCTTTACGCCCGGATATTCTTGTATTATATGCTCTTATTGGTATTTCGTTTGGCTTCATTCTCATAAGGTGACCGAACCATTTTACTTGCTGTCTCTCAATATGTTCGATTCATGATATTATACCAACCATTTTCCTAATTTCTTCATTTCTTATTTTATCTAGTTTGGTAACCATTGCACCGCTCCTCAGACACTTCATTTCACATGTGACGATTTTTCTTTGCTGTGAAGCTGTTAAAGACCATGTTTGACATTGGTGTTGGCATAAAAATTGTAGTTATTATTTGTTTTTTAATTTCCATCTTGATCTTTGGATGAAGACGTAATGGTGAAAGTTGGTAAGTCACTGTGTTTGCTTTCTGGCACCTTATTTCTATTTCTCTGTCTAGTCTTCCATCTTCGGAAAAAATGCTGCCTAGATATTTAAATTCTTTTGCTTGTTTCACTTTGATGTTATCTATTGTTATATTCATTGGTGTTGAATACTTGCTAATTTTCATAACTTATGTTTTTTGTACATTAATTTTCATGTTGTACTTCTGACATGCTAACAACAATGCATTGATGTGCTTTTGCAAAGTTTCCTCTTCTTTGTATATTAAACTTTGATCATCAGCAAATAATATTTCATTGATTTCATTATTAAGTTCCTCATCAGGTTTATTTGCAATGTTTTCCTCTTTGTTGATATGAGCTTCTTTTATTATTCTGTCCATGTATATGTTGAAAAGTAGGGGTGAAAGTACGCATCCTTGTCTTACTCCAGATCTTGTTTCAAAAGGTTCAGTCATTCCATCTGTTGTTCTTACTGAGCTTTGGCATTTTTGATATATGGCTTTTATGTTATCTAACAGTTGTCCTCTGATGTTATACATTTCTAAGGTTTCCCATAGAATGTTTCTATCTACTCTGTCGAATGCCTTTTCCTGGTCTACAAATAGTGTTTAAATCTTGATTGTATTCGATTGCTTTTTCACTCAGTTGTCTCAGTGTGAAAAGTGCGTCTATACAGCTTGCTCCCCTTCTGAAGCCAAACTGAGAGGGGCTCAGCTGTGGTTCTGCAATGTATCGCATTCTTTGTTCTATTATTTTTGCGTAGATTTTACCTGTGTGACTTAACAAGGAGATGCCTCTATATGATTCACACTCTCTCTTATTACCTTTGTTTTTCCATAGTGGTACAATTACTGGTCTTTGCCAGTCATTTGGTACTTTTCTTTCTGACCAGGCTATTGTGAATAGTCTGGCTAACCATTGGACTCCTGTATTTCTACATGCTTTTATTGCTTCGCTTGGTATACCGTCCTCTCCTGGTGATTTATTACTTGGACTATGTTTTAAGGCTTCTTCTATTTCTTGATTTAGTATAATTGGTTATGTGGCTTCTACATCTTTTTGAGCGTTGGTGGGTCTATATTCTGTTGTTATTGTTGGGCTGTATAATTCCTGGAAGTATTCTTTCCATCTTGCTTTCCTATTCATGCTTTTCACTAATGGTTGCCATTTTTATCATTGATGATTGTTATGGGATTATAGCTCTCTTCTCTTACTCGCATATATTTAATAATTTTGAAAAATTCTCTTGGGTTTGTCCCCTATTTAGTCATGCCAGTAAAATGTTCGCTAAGATTCTTGAAAAACTGATAAAACCTATTGTGGATCCAGTGCTTAGTCCGGAACAGTTCGGGTTCAGAAAAGGAAGAGGTTGTACAGATAAATATTTTCTACGATAGATTAGTGGAAAAAAAACAATAGAATGCTAAACCCAAATGAATATTTGGAATCGTTGATCGGAAAACTTACATGTCAACAAAGAATCGTGCCCATAACCAGTGGTAGTGAAACAGTGCACTAATAAGTTTCTGTGAACAGGTCATCTATACCGTCAACGGTTTCACAACAACCCTCACACCCCCCTCCCGGACATCTTGCTCCTTACTATTTCTTTCCATCCACTGTCTTTAACTGGCCGTCGTCCGCTTAAATTTTATTGCCTCTAATTGCCCGAGGTGCGTTTCCCTCGCCTGTGTCTACTTCTGTATCCTTGAGTTGTAGTGTTAACGTGTGGCAACTTGCTACTTATTGCTATTTAACTCAGCATCTCTAGTCCATATTTGTTTTTCATTGCGGACTTCCAGCATAACACAAAGCTAAGTACATTTTATTTTATTTTATCTCATTTACATTCCATCTTGTCATGTTCACTCCGTCCGTTCTTTTACTTTTTCTGTGTGCTCTCTCCTCCTAACTTACCACCTTCGTCTTCCTCTCACATCATTTTTCCTCCTTCCATGCAGCACTATCTTTGCTCCCTCCGTCTTCTCCTCTCCTCGCTGTTTTCCTTCATATCACTTCCATACCATATGTGTGTCTCTATTTAAAAATGTGTTGACTGTGGTCTTTTTTCGTTCTAATTAATGTTTTAAGTCGAAACGTCGCTTGTCTTTATGTCTCGTTGTTATTTCGCTGTATTGACATATATTGGTAACACATATTTCTGTTTATTTTGATATTTGCCTTGTGTCACTCCAGCTTCCTTATTTCTAGTTTCGGTTTGTGAACCGATTCTGCAGCTTTATCTCTTGCACTAAGAAGGATCGGAAAACGTGCATGTCAGCTAAGATTCGTATCCATAACCACAGCGCTAGTGAGCCAGTGCTAGGAATCATATCAATAATCACAGTTTTAGTGAGCCAGTGCTAGGAATCATATCAATAATCACAGTTTTAGTGAGCCAGTGCTAGGAATCATATCAATAATCACAGTTCTAGTGAGCCAGTGCTCAGAATCGTATCCATAACCACAGTTCTAGTGAGCCAGTGCTCAGAATCGTATCCATAACCACAGTTCTAGTGAGCCAGTGCTCAGAATCATATCCATAACCACAGTTCTAGTGAGCAAGTGCTCAGAATTGTATCCCTAACCAGTTTTAGTGAGCCAGCGCTCAGAATAATAAATACATCACTTTAATTTTCAACGTGTACTTCTCAGATTAATTTCAAGTCAGACTAGGCACTCGTTTTGACTCGTCTGGCCCTGTGGTGGGGTGCTACACCTGATAGTCATGGAGGTACCAAGTACCAAGCTGAAATCTCGCCGCGGGCAACTTTGACTTTCAGAAAACAACTACATTTACTTTTCAAAATTACCTCTTAAAGTGATGTACGCTCTCTTCAGCAGCATAGTCCAATTTTGTTATATCAGAGCTTTTAACTATAAGAGAATAGCAGAGGTCGCGGTTCTGGAATTCCGATCACTACGACCTCCGGAGCTAGCAATTGTGTAATTTTAACCCATGCGATGTGCAAGGACAACATACTTAACGTATCTATGTTGCATTTTTTTTAAATCACTACAGTACAAAAAAGCTGGTTGGTCGCAATGTCCTGAATATGGTATGTTAACATGAAAACAGTTAATTCACACGAAGACAATATTCACACATGACATGCACAACACCACTGAAAACAGTTAATTCACACGAAGACAATATTCACACATGACATGCACAACACCACTGAAAACAGTTAATTCACACGAAGACAATATTCACACATGACATGCACAACACCACTGAAAACAGTTAATTCACACGAAGACAATATTCACACATGACATGCACAACACCACTGAAAACAGTTAATTCACACGAAGACAATATTCACACATGACATGCACAACACCACTGAAAACAGTTAATTCACACGAAGACAATATTCACACATGACATGCACAACACCACTGAAAACAGTCACATTCACACGAAGACAATATTCACACATGAGGTGTGCACCATCAAGAGCTGTCACGGAGGCTCTCAACTACTAAATACATTATTTACAAGGCTGGAGAAACTGCTAATTTAGTTATACGGTCTGTTCTTCAACGTTATTTTTACAATAGTCTCAACAAAAGTGTTTCAACTTGAGCGATGTCTTCCCAGGAGAGTGGGCATAACAAATGTAAAGTAAAGGTAGGTCCTGTGGCAGCAACCGTCGGGGATTAAGATAACTCTTCATGTACTAAGCCGCAGCAACTATTAGGTGAGGTGACAAGTTCTATTCGTTGCTGTCTTTACCTTCCCTTACTCATGCGTCAGGTACTCAGTTACAGCTGATTCGAATGGATGGGTTGTCCTGTCAAGTGAGAAATCACAGCCCGGTTTTTGTGTGTGTCCAGACGTGGTTTCCAACCACGCACGCTGTAATCCCGGTTATAACAAGCAAGCTCACTATCAACTAGGCTACCGTGCCCATCCATTAATGGGCCCTCACAATTTGACCCAATAGGACCCTTCAATAATAAGACATGATGGGGTCAGTAAAGGGTATAGGGGCGATAGGAGGGGGTGGAGGATGAAAGTTTAATGAACACTGAACCAATATTCTTCTTGAATAGCTGTCACACTTCAACCGTGACCAATGACAGTACTATAAGACCCAACTGCTAAATGTAAACAGGCCTTCATTCGGTACGTTTTTAAAAATTATTGTTACACTTTCCATTTGTTATTATTTATATACTTGGAGTAGTCTTGACTATTTTTGACATACTATTCCAAGTATATAATTATTGACCAACGGAATCCATGGAAATAATCAAGAAAAAGAACTAATGAAGGTCCTAATTAATTCAGAGACCATGTCTTCTACTGTCAATCGGTCACGCTTCGACGTTGATGACTAACAAAGTTGTTCATGCAAGGAGAGAAGGCATAGTCAACTGCTTTTTCGTTTTTAATCTTATGTTAGACTGGTCTGCAGCAAATGTTCGCCTGTCATATGCCTGGTACCACAAGTTGTTATACAATCTTGTACTTGTAGTATAGGTTGTGACGCATTTTTCTTGTTTTATGTGTACAATCCAAAAATCTGGCCCCACCTTGCTTGCTGCTGGTGGACATCATTTTTGTCTGATCTGGGTGCTCATACTCTTACTTTGTATTTGAAAAAAAAAACTGTAAACTGTAAACTCTAAACACTGTAAACTCTAAAAACTGTAAACTCTAAAAACTGTAACCTCTAAAAACTGTAAACTATAAAACTAAACTGTAAACTCTAAAAACTGTAAACTCTAAAAACTGTAAAAACTGTAAGCTACAAACTGTAAAAAATGTAAACTGTAAAAACTGCCATCCTGAATTTTTCCTGGTATGGATTTACGTGGAGTATTCCAGTGGCGGTATGATAAAGGCCGCATGTCCTTGCTGTCGCCACGTCATGTTCAGGGTGAGTTGTTTTTTTAATTTACACCCCGTCAGATAAAAAAACCCAGTCCTTACCGGTATCGAACTCTGGACCTCACGGGTGTGAGACGACCTTTCTTTGATTTGAGAATTGCGTTAATGGTTGTTGTTATTTTTTTTTATTTTTTTTTTAAATTTGTTCGTTCGTGATTCCAGTATCACTCTGTTGCAAAGCCCACCATTATCATTCTGTTGCAACGCCCACCAGTATCACTCTGTTGCAAAGCCCACCAGTATCACTCTGTTGCAAAGCCCACCAGTATCACTCTGTTGCAAAGCCCACCAGTATCACTCTGTTGCAAAGCCCAATGTTCTTTGGTGAATTTGTCTGCTTGTTCGTTTCACGGGATGATGCAATGTGATGGTATCAGCTGTGTCGCGCAATCCTTCTAACACTGATGAGTTCACAGTGAGTCTATCAGTTCACATAAGCTGCTATTCTGACTCTATTCGTAGACATATATATATTTAGATAGACAAATTCATGCTAAGGAAAGAATGGTGGGACTATTGAACAACTGAATCGTCCAGAGCATTACATGGATATACTGCTCTGGTTATGTTGGGGACAGATGAAACGAGAGAGTCGACTTATTGGCAGGAAATGCGGCGATAGACGACACAATGCTGAGAAGAGATAAAGCAGACTTGATCAAAGCAGTAATAAAATCATTTCAAGATGAAGATGATGTCAATGAGGCTGAGAACGTACACATACAGAGAATGTTAGAAATGGGAGTATCTAGAGGGGAGGAAAGGAAAAGTAATTTTTTAATGGCTGCTGGAACGGAGGTCGGAGCACTTACTGGAATACCCCACGTGCTGTGATGTTAGTTTCTAATCAAGAATCCTAGATTGCTTGCTATCTGACAAAGTTAGACGGCTATTCGTAGAGTCTCCATTACTCAGATGGCATCTATGAGAATGACAACGTTTCCCTTTGCCTCAGATTTACATTCCCTGCGGGTGTGTGCTGCGTGACTCATTAATTCCCTTGTTGATGGGAAGCCACGATGTGAATAAATCTCCCCCGCTGTCACTGTGTGAATTTATGGTTGTACACCATATTAGTTTATAAATGATATATGAAGAGAGGAGAAGCGGGAAGAAGAGCCAGGGGTATACCTATAGTACGCTGGATCGACAACATCAAAGAGACATTACACGAAAACCAAAGACATCACCTGAAGCTGCCAGGAAAGCGAGAACAAGAGCACTGTATCTCTCTCGACACCCGTAAAGGGTAAAAGAGGAAGGAAAGAAGAAGATGACACCATATTTTCAAATACTTTAAAATAGAAACTTTAGATGCAATGAACTCGGGCTTCTAGATCAATGGCAGGATTGTTAGTGACAGCACGACCAGAGAAAGACTGAAACAATTGTAAAACAATGTCATTTCAGATTAAGCTCCATTATAGTATAGACAATTTTGCAATGATTATTTTACGTTAAACATGTGCAAGAAACTTCCACGTAAACTACTTTATTTCCACGTAAACTAATTAGTTTCCACGTAAACTAATTGCTAGGCGATTTGGTGCCGTTGAACGGACTGGTTCAATTCCCGTTAGTCTCAAGAATCGCGTAAACTACAGGGTTTATTGTGACAAGTTGGGGGTTCTGTCACAACAACGTGTTGTAATTTGTATGCCTTGTAAAAGAACAAAAAATAAATGTGTTACCTGTCGCACAACCAACAGCATTCTTGTCTAATCCTTCACTTTTGTCTTCGAAAAACATTTTCAACCAAAAACCGCCTGCATTCTTGGATAAATGCCGGTTAGTCGACATCCTTCGGCTGTAAGAAACTGAAACACTGCTCGTTGGTCAAACTTGGACGGTTTGTTATCGAATTCGTTACCGGCCATGTTATCGACTGCCTGCGCAGTACAATAAGCATACAAAGAAAATGATTACGTGGCTGTTTGTTCATCGATGTACTTATTACATCGCTGGTGACGTCTTCACACTCCGTGCGTGTTCCATATGGGACGCCACACAGGCAGGTTTCATTTTAATGCGCCTCATATCTATCTATCTATCTATCTATCTATCTATCTATCTATCTATCTATCTATCTATCTATCTATCTATCTATCTATCTATCTATCTATCTATCTATCTATCTATCTATCTATATATCTATCTATCTATCTATCTATCTATCTATCTATCTATCTATCTATCTATCTATCCATCCATCCATCCATCCAGTCCTGTCTATCTGTCTGTCTGTCTGTCTGTCTGTCTGTCTGTCTGTCTATCTTTCTATCTATCCATCCATCTAGAACTCATAATCCGTCAATGTCGTAGTGATACTATATTGAAAACATCAACATAGTACCTTCCACCTATTTCTATCTTCAACAATGCTGATGGGTGAGGGGTATTCCTTACCTGCCCAGTTCTTGATGTAGTCGGACTACACTTTTCTTCCATATTCAACTGGTAGTTAGTGAGTTTGCCTCTCTTTTGGAGAGGCGTGCTCCTTTCAACCAGCGGACAACAAAGTCCAATTAGGTTATATCAGGACACACTACCATAAAATATTACAGGTAACAAAGACCCCAAAGATTTTAAGGGTCGATTTTCAACTGTTCCCTGTAGTGTTGTTCGTCCATCACAAGTGATGATGACCATTTGTTACATCCACTTTTGAAATTCATTTAGAGTTATGTCCTTGATTATGAGTTCGTAGAAGGCTAATGAGCCCTATTCGAGCTGTAAATGTCCTTGGACAGTTAGGACATGGAATGACCACTGTAGATGGATATTGGTCTATCCGTGACTTTCTAGCTGCTCTCCGCTGTTGAGCTGCTGCATTTCTCCTCTTTTCACAAGATGATGCGTTCTTTTTTATTGTAGAACGCCATGTAGATCTATTTTGTGCAAGCTCTTCCTATGCATCTTGGTCTATTTCAAAGGCTTTTAGTGAGTTCTTTAACGAGTCCTTGTAGCGCTTCATTTTGGCCACCTTGAGATTGTGTGCCCTTCTCCAGCTCAGCATAGAGAGAGAGAGAGAGAGAGAAGTATCTTTGGCAGACGGTGGTCTGGCATACGTACCAAATGACATGCCCAACGAATCTGTGTCTGCATCAGGATCGTGTCAATGTTTGGGATACCAGCTCTATCAAGGACAGTGACGTCTGGAATCTTGTCTTGCCATCTGATGTTCATAACTTTTATGAGACCAGTTATGTGAAAGTGATTGAGTTTTTTTCACATGACGTCTACACACAGTCCATGTTTCACTAGCGTATAAAAGCACTGGAAGTACCACAGCTCTGTAAACTGTCAACTTAGTCTGTAGGTTAATGCCATTTCTATGCTAAACATTTGCGTACAATCTGCTGAAAGTGCTGCTTGCCTTGGCGATCCTTGTATACACTTCATCATCAACGTTGACATTTTGTGATAACGTACTACCTAGGTATGTGAATATATTCACAACTTTTAGTGCTACACCATTCATCTTTATACAAGGCTCGAGATAGCTTTTGCCAAGTGCTGGTTGTAACATGACTTCTGTTTTCTCTGTGTTAATAGTTAGTCCAAAGTATGTACAGGCTTTGGATAATACAGGCAATATATCCCTGTAGTATCGTTTTTTTAACACCTAAGGGAAAGTGAAAGAGATTTGGACAGGTGAAAAAACTTTTTGGAGAACTCTGGTAGCTGAGGTACAAAGATGAAATCAGAGTTACGGAAGGGGGAGGGGATGTACTAATGATTTCAACAATCAGGTAATGTGGAATCAATGTGTCATCCATGGTTTGAAGGATATCCGAAAGGTGAACAAGGATATTAAAATTCGGATACGCCATGCATGTCGTAAGAGACGACTAATGAGATTTGTGTAGCAGAGTTGGATATTCCATCCCATGCTGAAGTCGAATGTTCCAGGCCAAAAGGCGATAATATAGCAGTCGAGCTATATAATATTACACAAGTAATTTCATTCTCGGAACAATATTTCTGCTCTCCATAAAGAGCTTGATAATGAGAGAATAATCAATGTGTAATAAAAACATAGTGTGCGCGTCTGTGGCCATGTCGATAACAATACAGACAGCAGCAAAAATGTCGTGCATGCTTGAACGTAGTTAGTTTTGAGAATGGTGAACAGCGTGTAAGTACGAAACCGGTTCTCATGTACTGCTGGCCTACTACTAGCGATATGGTTACGGACATCTACCGTTAAGTGGAAGTACTGGCTCACTATACTTCTAGTGATATATGGTTACAGACATCCACCGTTAAGTGGAAGTACTGGCTCACTATACTTCTAGTGATATTGTTACATACATCCATCGTTAAGTGGAAGTACTGACTTACTATACTTCTAGTGATATTGTTACATACATCCACCGTTAAGTGGAAGTACTGACTTACTATACTTCTAGTGATATTGTTACATACATCCACCGTTCAGTGGAAGTACTGACTTACTATACTTCTAGTGATATAGTTACATACATCCACCGTTCAGTGGAAGTACTGACTTACTATACTTCTAGTGATATAGTTACATACATCCACCGTTCAGTTGGAGTGGCTAAAAACAGTGAAAGTTCTAGGCTACCAGCACCGAAAAAAGATGTATCGAGCCAATGACACAAATAAAACGGTGACACAACGAACATTTGTTCTCTTAGCTACGTCCTGCAAGAAATCTAATTGGAACATTCTGTTACAAGAGGAATCAGGCGTTTGAGAACGAACGTAAAAAAAAAAAATATCATAGAAGATTGCATAATAGCGAGTAACCGCTTTGAAAGTGGAGCGATTGGTAAGGAATAAGCTTGACTACGTCTTGCTAATAGCTCTTACAAATATGTTATAACTTCTGCGAAAGGTATTAGATCGAAACGTTAATTTATATTGTTCTTAGTGTTTATTATTACTAATATCATTATCGTATCAGTATAAGTAATAGGGTAAAACATGTCTTAAACGGAATATTCTTTTTCCAATCCTGTGATATTGTAGCTAAACATGTTAAATCTCCATGGAAAACAGGGGTACAATGAAGTCAATCCTCTACGCCGTGTCAGCCTTTTTCAATTATAGTGGGACTAAGCACATGAGTATGGGATTTCATTTCATCGCAGTTACATGCATGTCTCTGTTTAAATTTGTGTAGCACATCTTGATTAAACAGAAACCTGGATTAAGTGCGAACATTCCAAATATCTCGGATTTCCGTTTAAAACTGTTTCTACGATATTTATTTATATTTACATATCTATATTTATTTATATTTACATATCTATATTTATTTATATTTACATATCTATACTTATTTATATTTACATATCTATACTTATTTATATTTACATATCTATACTTATTTATATTTACATATCTATACTTATTTTGATGGCAGATGTGAAACAGAAGTTAAAAGGAGAATAGGAATGGCTAAAAGTACCTTCAATGACATGAGGAAAATATTAATATCTAAACAAATTACAAACAAGTTAAAAATGAGATTTATAAAATGCTACATCTATTCCATATTAATGTATGGGTCAGAAACATGGACACTAAATAAACAATTATAAGACAAAATTGATGCCTTTGAGATGTGGGTATATAGAAGAATAGGGAGAACATCATGGAAAGAGAAGAAAATAAATAAAGAGGTGCTAAAGACACTTAATATGAAGAAAGAACTACTAAGAGAAATAAAGATCAGGCAAATAAAATACTTTGGACACATTAAAAGACATGACACCTTATTGAAGACCTTACCTGAGGGTAAAGTCAAAGGGAAGCGAGCAAGAGGTAGGCAGAGATACAAGTGGGAGAGTAACATTACACGATGGACAGGTTACAGTCTAGCAGAGTGTACCACCAAGACAAGAGACAGGAGATGTTGGAGATACGTTGCAGCCAACCTTCGATGCGGAGACGGCACTTGATGATGATGATCTATACTTATTTATATTGATTTTAGTATGAATGTTACTATATTTGATTTATATGGCTTTCTTGTAACTATCAATACGTATTAAAGTACACATTTATAACCGTGGCTTAGCATTGAGTTACTTTGACTAATTAACTTACACGAACAATTCATTTGGACAATTCTCATGTTGCACAATTGTAGTAATAAATAGAAAGATAAATCAATCAATATTAAACCAAAATATAACACGCCCACTACCATATATACTTCAACCTAGCATACAAGTGTAAGAAAACTGTGTTAGCAGCAGTTGAAACTTTAACAACAGCTCAAGTACACCAACACCTGGTGTCCACAGTCTATGCCAACATTGTAATATACATTGTGATTTATATATATATATATATCATTATGTGTATCGTTATTTCTTCATCTTAGCTGTATCGCATGACTCATCATCATCAGGTGTCGTCTCCGCAACGAAGGTTGGCTGCAACAGAACTCCAACATCCACTGTCTCTTGTTTTGGTGGTGCCTTCTGCTAGACTAGACGCGTATCGCAGTGGTTAGCGCACTGGCTTCGCATATGAGTGGTCCTGAGTTCATTCCCCAGTTGAGGCGGAAACTTTTTTCTGATCGCAACGGATCCCAGGTCGACTCAGCCTTAAATGTGTACCGGATTAATCCGGGAAGTAAAGACTGCGAAGGAGAGGAGATGGCTACCACCCTCATTTGCAGAGCCTCTGAAATGTGAGATCGCTAACATCTCACACCCCTACGGCATTAATAAATGCTATGGGTTACTTAACTTTACTTTTACTGCTAGACTAACCTGTCCATCTTATAATGTTACTCTCCCACTTGTATCTCTACCTGCCTCTTACTCGCTTCCCTTTGACTTTACCCTCAAGTAAGGTCTAGGGTCTTTAATAAGGTGTCACATATAAAATATTTTATTTGCCTAATCTTTATTTCTCTTAGTAGTTATTTCTTCATATTAAGTGTTTTTAGAACGTCTTTGTTTGTTTTCTTCTCTTTCCATTGTGTTCTCCCTATTCTTCTGTTTACTCACATCTCAAATGTATCAATTCTGTTTTCTAATTATTTGTTTAGTGTCCATGTTTCTGAGCCATACATTAACATAGGATATATGTAGCATTTTATAATTTTCATTTTTAACTTGTTTGAAATGTGTTTAGATGTTACTATTTTCACCATGGCATTGAAGATACTTTTAGCCATTCCTCTTCCAATGACTACTAAATGTTATATCCATTTAGCCATTCCTCATCCAATGACTACTAAATGTTATATCCATTTAGCCATTCCTCATCCAATGACTACTAAATGTTATATCCATTTAGCCATTCCTCATCCGATGACTACTAAATGTTATATCCATTTAGCCATTCCTCTTCCAATGACTACTAAATGTTATATCCATTTAGCCATTCCTCTTCCAATGACTACTAAATGTTATATCCAATTCGTTATCATACACCTTGCTTCAGTGTATGCTACCAGCATGTAAGCAAATCAACAATCACTATGGAAATTGCCACTTTTTTCACGCACACGCGTGCTTGCCGCGCATTACATCCATGGATTGTGGTATGTGAGTCGAAACGCTTCAAATCGCAACCGTATAACTAGACACTGAATTTATATATATAAAACACAACGAGATGAAATTATAGGCACTATACGCTTCCTCACGTATGCTGTCATTAGACACGGTTAGTTTGTTGGGATTAGCTCTTACATGACGTGTCGCCACTTGGAGTGTCTTTCCGTTGTCCCCAATTTGTACCAGTAGCCAGGAGAAGTGGATTTTGATAGTAGTATTTCATAAAGAATAGTATAATAACTTTTAATCTGTAATAAGAATGAAAGCCTTTTTTCTATTGAAGCACGCCCTTCGGGACTCTCCATAAAATTTGCGTCCTGTATATAAATAAAAAACAATATATAGCTTCGAAAACAAATATGTTCGGAAACTCTCGAACATAAAATGGAGCGACTCACATAGTGAGCTAAGAGATTTAAAAAAAAAAAAAAAAGAGTACATGTAAAATGTCATTAGGAAGCGTAGATGGAACTACATGGAATTACATTAGTTGACATAAGTTGACGTCGACAATACTGTTGTTATAAATTTATTTTGGTACAGTACAAGCATACTCCATCTCATGTTTAATTATTTCCCTTATCTATGTTTGTAAATTTCATATTTATCATTTAATTATTGAAATATTTTTTTATTTAGGGTTGGAGTTAGTGTTAGTTATGTAAAACACAACTATCTTAACCCTAACCCACAACCTAAAATAAATTAATATTTAAATTATTAAATGATAAACAAGAGAGCTACAGCCATAGACAAGAGAAATAACTCAACTATATGTTGGCGCTACTTGTATTGTACCATTTTTTAATGCATTAGTTCTCAATATCAGTAGATGATTCACACTTGGTAGTAGATGATTAACTTCAGTGTCTCTTTACTCTTGGTAGTAGATGATTAACTTGTGTCTCTTTACACTTGGTAGTAGATGATTAACTTGTGTCTCTTTACACTTGGTAGTAGATGATTAACTTGTGTCTCTTTACATTTGGTAGTAGATGATTAACTTGTGTCTCTTTACACTTGGTAGTAGATGATTAACTTGTGTCTCTTTACACTTGGTAGTAGATGATTAACTTGTGTCTCTTTACACTTGGTAGTAGATGATTAACTTGTGTCTCTTTACACTTGGTAGTAGATGATTAACTTGTGTCTCTTTACACTTGGTAGTAGATGATTAACTTCAGTGTCTCTTTACACTTGGTAGTAGATGATTCACACTTGGTAGTAGATGATTCACACTTGGTAGTAGATGATTCACACTTGGTAGTAGATGATTAACTTCAGTGTCTCTTTACACTTGGTAGTAGATGATTAACTTGTGTCTCTTTACACTTGGTAGTAGATGATTCACACTTGGTAATAGATGATTCACACTTGGTAGTAGATGATTCACACTTGGTAGTAGATGATTCACACTTGGTAGTAGATGATTAACTTCAGTGTCTCTTTACTCTTGGTAGTAGATGATTAACTTGTGTCTCTTTACACTTGGTAGTAGATGATTAACGTGTGTCTCTTTACACTTGGTAGTAGATGATTAACTTGTGTCTCTTTACATTTGGTAGTAGATGATTAACTTGTGTCTCTTTACACTTGGTAGTAGATGATTAACTTGTGTCTCTTTACATTTGGTAGTAGATGATTAACTTGTGTCTCTTTACACTTGGTAGTAGATGATTAACTTGTGTCTCTTTACATTTGGTAGTAGATGATTAACTTGTGTCTCTTTACACTTGGTAGTAGATGATTAACTTGTGTCTCTTTACACTTGGTAGTAGATGATTAACTTGTGTCTCTTTACACTTGGTAGTAGATGATAAACTTGTGTCTCTTTACACTTGGTAGTAGATGATTAACTTGTGTCTCTTTACACGTGGTAGTAGATGATTATCTTCAGTGTCTCTTTACACTATGTAGTAAATGATTCATCTCAGTGTCTCTTTACACTTGGTAGTAAATAATTCACACTTGGCAGTAGACAATTCACATTTGCTAGTAAATTATTCACACTTGGTAGTAGATGATTAACTTCAGTGTCTCTTTACACTTTGTAGTTGATAATTCACACTTGGTAGTAGGTGGTTCACACTTGGTAGTAGATGATTAATTTCAATGTCTGTCCTGTATTGAAGGGGTCTTTGAGGGTAGGTAGTAATAACAACTTTTACCTGCCATACATGTCGTAATAGACGACAGGGGGGGGGGGGGGTTGTATTAGGGTTGACTGTCCCATCATATAGAAGGTCCTATAACTCATGTTGTAGTCATATATGTCATGCCGAAAGGCGTAGGTATCGAATCCAAGATAAAATTATGCACAAGGCATTCAGTTTTCCGAACTACATCAACTGCTAAATCGCAGGAATTTGATAACTAACACAGAAGAATTTCAGTCATAGCTACAATGTCTGACTTCAGCAGTCTCCACGCAGTTAATGGAGGGGACGGGGTGCGGCAACTTGCGGGGCATCAACTTTGTCACGGCAAAAGGCACATAAATCCTATTTCAATGTTTTCATTATTTTGAGGGGCATTTTGATGCCCGGTGCGACCGCAACCCCCTCGGCACGCCCATCAATCAAGGAAATAGGGAAGAATATGCTGACAAAGATGGCGGAAATCCCCGTGAATTATAGCTTGTGTCCTGATATAGCCTAATTGGACTTTGTCCGCTGGTTGAAAGGAGCACGCCTCTCCAAAAGAGAGGCAAACTCATTAACCTACTTACCTATGAATTATAGCAATTTTTAGCTTAAAGTTGCATAATTACATGCTATGAATGATACTCTCAGCTGGCGCATCGCTTTGTTGAGAAGGATGGAATACATATGGGATAATCCAACTACAATTAAATAAATCCTCTATGTCTTGTCAACACTTTCCTCTACATAACCACATCACGGTTGCCTCTAATTTTCCCACTATCCTGTTTATTTATTGCCAAACTTAGCATAAATATTTTAGAGTCAGTGGTAGGTCCCTATATAGGCCTGAGAAGATTACAGACTTTCGAGTACAAATGCTACAGACAAATTTTACGAATTTCCTATAGGGAACATAAGACAAATGTGTACGTAAGAAATAAAGTAGAGATGTGTGCAGGAGTTCAGAAACCATTGCTTTCAATAGTGAAACTACGAAAACTAGCATGGTTCGGACATGTATGCAGATATGATTCCTTGTCAAAAACAATACTACAGGGAACTGTCGAAGGGGGAAGAAACAGAGGAGGGTAAATACAGGCATGGACAGACAACATCAAGGAATGGACAGGACAATATATTTCCACACTCATACGCATCGCCGAGGATATAATTCGCTTGAGGACTCTGTGTGCTGAAGCAACCAATGTGGCACCCCTACGACCGTGAAGGGTTACGGTTTATTGATTGATTGATATAAGCCTAGCCATGAAACTCTCTTCAGAGCTTCTAATGACAGTGACATATTACATAGCATATTCTTCTCAACATCTTAACTAGAAATCTGTGTACCCATACAAATAGAAAATGTATTTCTTTTTAGATTTATAGGTCTATAGTGGTACATATCGTATCCATGGCCTATTCTTCTTCTTCTGCGTTCATTCTCTTATAACCACAACTAATAAATCGTGAGATTTCCACCGGCGAGAGCGAAGTACGTTGTGCCACAAGTTCCACAGTTGAACTGTGTTATTTGTACCTCGATTGGCTCACTTTGTGGTCTAGACATCCGTGGCCTAACACATTCATTTTGTCATGCCATTAATTCTTGTAGTAGGCTTCCCTAGCCCGTGACAGCCTGCCTATCTGTCGACAGTCACGTGGGTGCGTAGTGACTCTTCGCCAAGATGATTGTCGTTCACGTCTATCTCGCGCGAGGTGTTCCGCCGTCTGTGAACCTGCCTCGTGTAATTCGACGTTCTGTGCCTATGCCCAACGGATGCTGAACCTTTTCTCATCCGCGAGAAGAGTTGGACCATGGCTCTTTCGTCTTCTTAGCGGAGGTGTCGTAAACCGACATCGTGAACCTGTCGCCCAATCAGAGTCTCACACCACGACATGATCTATAATGGTACACATGGCATACAATGGTATCCAGGCGTATCTTCACTGATGCATGTGAAAGAGATGGCAACCCTATGAAAGAGATAGAAACCCCGTGAAAGAGATGGAAACCCTGTGAAAGAGATAGCAACAATCTGAAAGAGATGGCAGCCCTGTGAAAGAGCTGGCAACCCTATGAAAGAGATGGCAGCCCTGTGAAAGAGGGTTGTTCTCTCTCCCATATGGTATTTAATCTAGGCATTGCAGCCGTGGCTATTTCAAGTCTAATTTGCAAGCGTTGACTGCAACGGATCTCAATCTTCTATCTCACAGGGTTTCTATATCTTTCACAGGGTTTCTATCTCTTTCACAGGGCTGCCATCTCTTTCACGGAGTTTCTATCTCTTTAATGAGCTTTCTATCTCTTTCACAGGGTTTCAATCTCTTTCACGGGGTTTCTATCTCTTTCATGAGGTTTCTATATCTTTCAAAGGGTTTCTATATCTTTCACAGGGTTTCTATCTCTTTCACAGGGTTTCCATCTCTTTCATAGGGTTTCTATCTCTTTCGCTAGGGTTGCCATCTCTTTCACAGGGCTGCCATCTCTTTCATGGGGTTTCTATCTCTTTCATAGGATTGCCATCTCTTTCACAGGGCTGCCATCTCTTTCAGATTGTTTCCATCTCTTTCACAGGGTTTCTATCTCTTTCTTAGGGTTGCCATCTCTTTCACAGGGTTTCTATCTCTTTCTTAGGGTTGCCATCTCTTTCACAGGGTTTCTATCTCTTTAATGAGATTTCTATCTCTTTCACAGGGTTTCTATCTCTTTCACGAGGTTTCTATCTCTTTCACAGGGTTTCCATCTCTTTCATAGGGTTTCTATCTCTTTCATAGGGTTGCCATCTCTTTCAGATTGTTGCCATCTCTTTCAGATTGTTGTCTTCTCTTTCACAGGGTTTCTATCTCTTTCACAGGGTTTCTATCTCTTTCACAGGGTCTCTATTTCACATGGCTGCCATCTCTTTCACATGGTTATCATTTCTTTCACAGGGTTGCCATCTCTTTCACAGGGTTTCTATCTCTTTCACAGGGTTTCTATCTCTTTCACAGGGTTTCTATCTATTTCACATGGCTGCCATCTCTTTCACATGGTTGTCATCTCTTTCACAGGGTTGCCATCTCTTTCACAGGGTTACGCTTTTAAATATCTGGCTCATGATTAAGTTGAATATGATAGGCCGAATGGTGCAGATATCTCAACAAAGCTCTAGACCATGACACATGCATTCTGTTCTATAGACTACATTCTACCAATCGATTTTGAGAAAGAATGCAAAAAACGAAATACTGGTCATTTTTTGCCTATTTTGAAAGCATATCTACTTTCACATATAATCTTGTTTAAATTTATCTAAAAATGTACTTACGTAAAACATGTTTTTAGAATGGTCCACTTAGACACGACGAACTATCACTAAAACTAGGGTGTTATGATGTAAACAAGAAAACCTACAAATTACAATACACAAAGCATTTTCAACATTTATATCAAAAGGCTGATCATGTTTTCTTGTTTAAACTATCATTCAAAGCCTCCAAGTAAAAATTGATAAAGCAGCATCTTAATAAAACTGGCTTGTTTATTTGGGTGGTCTTTGTTAATTTTTTTGCTTCTTTCATAAGCCTCCATTGAAGCCATATCTCTCCACATCTCAAGGGGTTCTACATTTGTAGAAACAACTTGTAGAAAACTGGCAACCAAACCACAGAATAAAACAAAAGTCAGTCCTGAGCCATGTCAATGAAATAAAAGGCAGCTATAACCTCCCAGACAAGAGACAAGAACTACAAAGAGTAGAAAAATGTTTATCACCACATGCAGGTTTTAAATTGCCAGAAATCAAGACACAATTAAGAAATAATGCACCGAAAAGTTCCGACCCAGTAAGTCTTTTGAAAGCAACACAGAAAACAATAGACACCTACCCAGAACAATGGATTCATGTCTATACTGATGGGTCTGCTTTCAAAGCCACCAAAAAAGCAGGTTATGGTGTCTATATAGAATATCCAGACAAAACATCTGATGAGTTGTTTTATGCCTGTGGGGAGATATGTTCTAACTATGAAGCCGAAATAACAGCACTAGAAGTTGCATTGTACTACCTGAAGACCATATTTGATGCCTTCCCATCAAAAGTTCAAAACATTGTTATTTTCACAGATTCTATGTTCGCTCTTCAAGCACTAGAATGTGATGGACATTGTAAGCCTGAGCTGGTGGAAATATATCACCATGCCAACCAGCTACTTACATTGTTATGCAGTGGATATCTGGCCACTCAAACACACCTGGCAATGACAAGGCAGACAGACTAGCAAAGATGGGAGCTCAACAAGAACAGCCATGTACATAAACAACCATGCACACAGTTAAAATGATGCTGAAATCTGTGACTAAAGAAAATTGGATGAACAGATGGGCTATGGGAAACACTGGGAGGGAAATCTATAAATATATGGCCAGCCCAAATCCTAAAGATAACATCAACCTCCTGGGAAGAAAAGACCAGAGTATCATCTTCCGACTGCACACCACACAACATGTACAGCTTAACAATCACCTGAACAGAATACAACCACAACAAACAATCCAGAGTGCCGACTGTGCACTCATCCCTATGAAAATGTTGACCGCAACCTTTTTAAATGCACAGCACTGGATGACATCAGGAAAATGCTTCTCTCTCCAGGGCTAGATAAATGGAACACATTATTTGGAACAAAACAACAGCTACAAACACATGCATACATCACACAATGGCACTGGGTCAAAGGGCATGAGACCATGGACCGCTGGATCAGCAACCAACCAATAAAACTTGCTTAGGAAAGAAATCGTGTGAAACATAGACACTATGCATCTGTAACATCGACCATCTGTAAAGACGCAAAAAGCCGTAATTTTGTATGTTTTCTTCTAACTATATCAAGACCTTGTTTTAATGTATTCGGGTAGAGGGTAACTTTGTTTTGTAAAATGGGGGTCGCAGATCAGTTTGTTTCTATAAAATGGGGTCATAACACAAAAATATTTCAGAATCAGAGCGATTGATGTAGAAGAAATCTCTTATTTCTGAGGCATGTCTCTAAATCTGGAAATCATTCTTTGATATAATTCTGTCATTCATTGTAGTTAAAAAAAATGACAAAGTACTTCATATAATCTTCAACAATTTTATTTACATTAAATATCTATTCTATCTATAAACCTGCACCCATCAGGGCCATAAGGGTACCACATTGAAATCTTTAGCACACAGTCCCCCAGCGAGGTGAAAATTCTTGAGACTAATGGGAATCGAACCAGGCACATTCTAGTGGCACCAAATCACCTTGTAAGGTATGGTTTTAACAATACATTTTCGTGAAATGAGATGTTTGAGAAAAGTTAAAAATATCAAACATTGAGACTAACGGAGAAATGAAGATATCAGAGAAGAAATAAAAACCATCTCAAAACTACATTGAGAGACAGCAAACAAGGTGGTTTAGCCACATCATTAGAATGGAACCAAAGCAACCAGCACTTTGTGCATACAACAGCTGAAGATCGGGCTACAGAGGACAAGGAAGACCAAGAATTAGATGGATGGAGACAATCAAAGAAACCTTAAAGAGACACGTGCTGACAATAGCCAAAGTCTGACAACTCCAACTTCACTCACAACATTTAACAACACAATTGGAGGACCCATGTAATAGGACAGCAAAGAACACCACTAAAACTCCCTCTTTGGCACCCCAATCATTAAGCCCTATCTGTCTATTCTAATAGGATAAAGTGCAGTGTTTATATTAAAATATTATAAGATATACAAAACTATTCACATTCTGGATTACACCTGGAGGAAGATATTTCTATATCACATCATAAGAGAAGTGTCTAAAGTGGATAAGTGCAGTAATAAGTTTACAAAGTGAATATGTAAACAACGGTGGAGAAGATAACAACAAGTATGGCCATGAACAGCTAGTGGCTAGCGAGGGGAAATGGGCAATCCCAAGTAAACTTACCACACAGCCCTTAACCTGTGACTGACCTAGCACATCGACAGGGGATACACAAAGTGCTCAAAAAGAAACTTAAATGGAGAGGAAGGCACATCACACGCAAAAGAGATCAGCAATAACAACAAAAATAGCAACCATCAACATCTGCGGCATTAAAGACAAGGAAAAACAACTCATAGAAGAAATGATTAAAAGGAAAATAAAAATTTTAGGAATTGCAGACACAAGAACAAAAGGTAGAGGTGTGAAGAGGGCATACAACAACTTTACAATTACACATTCAGGTGTAAACGAGAATGACAATGCGAAACATGGTGTAGGGTTTATAGTGGAAGAAAAAACTGCCAAAAACATTTTAGAAGTAAGCTATACTTCAGAAAGAATAATGAGCATTACAATACTAGAAAACAACAAAAGAACAACTTGCATACAAATTTACTCCCCATGCAACAACAACCAGATAGACAGTGAAGAATTCTATGAACTATTGAATGAAAACATAAACAAAATAGATAAAGAGGATGACCTAATAGTAATGGGAGATTTTAACGGAAGGCCAGGGAAAAGAACGAGTGAAGAAAGTAGATACCTAGGACCTTTTGGGGATACACTAACAACAAGAAATGAAAATGGAGACAGATTACTAGAGATATGCAGTCAAAACGAACTATACATCCCGAATACTTTCTTTAAACACAGAGAGTCACACATCTATACTTGGCACAAATGGAACAAGCCTGAATGCAGAAGCCAGATTGACTTCATATTAACAAAAACCAAGAACAGAAGACAAATCACGGACAGTAGAGCCGTACCTAATTTATCAGATGATACAGACCACCATATGGTGATGGCTACCAACAGAAAGCCAAATGCAAGCGAACATATTGATAAAATACACAAGAAAGACAATGACAAGATCATTAGAATTAACAAGCTTCAAGATGAAAACATATTAAAACTCTTTGAAAGACAAATAGCAGAAAAATAGAAGAAATTAAACCCAGAAACAAGATCAGTAGAAGAAGAGTGGACACAATTTAAAACCTCAGTAATGAACACAGCTAAAGCAATATGTGGTACTAAACAACGTGGTAAAGCGGGGAAAAAGAGCACCACGTGGTGGAGTGAAACTATAAGACAAGGCGTGAAAGAGAATAAGAAACTATACAAAGACTGGAAACATAACAAAGAACAAGAAACATATTAAAAATATGCATTAGCACGAAAAAAAGTAAAACAACTGATTAAAGAAGCTAAAAGTAAATCATGGTCTGATTTTGGCAAGAACTTGAATAAGGATTACAAAACAGCTACAAAACGCTTCTACAAAACAATCAAAGTTATGAGAACCAGAACAGAAAATCACGATTCTACAGAACTAATAAATGACAGAGAAGGTAATCCCATTTCAAATAAGCAAAGAGCATTAAAAAGATGGAAAGAATACTTTTCTGAGTTACTAAATACACCACCAAGCAATAATACAGCAAAAGAAACCATAAAGAGTTGTAATGAACAAGAGCCAAATATTCTCATAGAGGAAATTGCCGAGGTCATACAAAAGGCAAAAAATAACAAAGTTCCAGGGATAGATAACATACCACTAGAAATTATAAGAGCAGCAGGAGAAACAGGATTATATTGGCTACACAGAATTTTTAACACGGCGTGGAGGCAACAGAAGACACCAACAGACTGGAGAAAAGCTATCATAGTGCCAATATGGAAAAGGAAAGGCAGCAAAAGAGACTGTAACCAGTACAGGGGAATTTCCTTGTTAAGCCATGCAGGAAAACTATATGCAAAAATAGTAGAGAAAAGACTGAGACCTGTAATAGAACAACAACTTAGCAATACACAAATGGGTTTTAGAAGAAACAGAGGATGTACTGATGCAATATTTATTCTGAAACAGTTGGAAGAGAAGTCAATAGAATACAACCAAAATTTAACATGTCCTGCATAGATCAAGAGAAAGCATTTGACCGAGTAAACAGAGAAAAACTATGGGAAACATTAAAAATTTATGGAGTATGCCAACATTTAATTAACGTTTGTAGAAGTCTCTATAACAACAGCAGTTGCACTATAAGAACAGCTGCAGGCTACACAGAGGACTTTGTGATTAGCACAGGAGTAAAGCAGGGATGTGTATTATCCCCACTAATTTTTATTATATACATGGACCATATAAACAAAACAGCAAATTCTAATGAAACAAATGAACTGCTTTTTGCAGATGACCAGGTTTTATTCTACAACAGCATTAAAAACCTGCAAGACCACCTAAACACAATAGACACAGCAGGCAAGCAATTTGGAATGAAAATCAACATAGACAAAACAGAAGTAATGAATATTGCAACAGAAAAGGAGAACATCAACATACAGATAAACAATAAACAACTAAAACAAGTAGATGAATTCAAATATCTGGGCAGCACATTGAGATATGACAATAAACAAGAAGCAGAAATAAACTCAAGATGTAATAAGGCCTGTCAGATCATTGGTCAATTAACACCTTTACTAAGAAACAAAGATATTACACTAGAAACAAAGAAAGCTCTTTTCAACACCATTTTCTTACCAACATTGTGTTATCAGTGTCAAAATTGGATATTGGATTCTAGAACAATACATAAGATTAACACCACTGAAATTAAATGTGTGAGACGTATGATTGGAGTTAGCTTGAGAGACAAAATCAGGAATGAAGCACTAAGGAAGCAATTAGGGATCAAACCAACAATAGAATACATACAGAAACAACAAGTTAAATGGTACGACCACATAACCAGACAGAAAGAGCAAAGTATTATCCAAAAAACACTTAACAAATGATACGAAAACAGGAGACCTATTGGACGCCCTCGTAAAAGGTGGATAGATAGTGTATTAGAGACACTCGGAAATATAACAGCAGAAGAGGCAAATAGAAGGGCAAAAGACCGTACACTCACTCTCCCCTCAACACCGAAAGGTACATGAGGACAGAAAGAAGAAGAATCATGAAGCCCTGATTGTTTCCATTCATGGGCATTAGGGTTAGTAAAGCATCAAGAGGTTTCAGCAGCTCTAGCTAATATTTTTCTTTTCCACTCTTCATATTCCACTACTGAAGTCATTTGTTGATGCTTATCTGCAGTCTGTTCTACTTTCTGTCTTTTTTATCTTTCATCATCTGAAAATTAGAAAAGTTAAAAAAAGAGTTTAAACGTTGTAGAGGATTGACTTCACTGTACTCAGTTTCCCATATATACTCATCACTCTCAACAAAGTGGCATGCCGCCTGCCAAGAGTACCACTCATAGCACGTAACTCCTTAGCTTCAAGTGATAACCCACAGGGATCTCTGAAAAAATCCACTTTATACACAAAATGACATAAGCTAGATTCGAACTCATGACCTCTTGAACTCAAGGCGAACAGCTTAATCCCATTACACTAGGGAGATCCCCCTGAAAATTATAAAATTGTGACAAATCTTCAAATTAATAATATAGACTTTAATTAATGCTTTATTTGGGTCAGTACACATCACAGCCAGCCCCTTGTCATGGATATGAAGATTTAGTCGCCCCCAGTATGTTGACGGGATCTTAAAGTGTTGCGCAGAATAGCAAAACTATGACTTGTCATGTATGTTGTTAAAGATAAATAAGGAAATTTGGGGTTGGCTTGACCCATCCCATAGAATACTAAAGTAACCCAGAAGTCATTCTGAAGTTGGAATGTGTCGCAGAAAAACGAGATATCGCAGATAAGCTGTAAACCACACATAATGAACTCAGTTCTCTAGACTCATTCTTTGACATGGCTTTATGGTCACTTTGACCCATGTGATAGGATAGAAAAGTACACCCCTAAAGCTCCTTAGCTGTCTCTTACAACATGCATAGCAGGTCAAAAGGTTGCTATACTTTGATCCTCTTTTGGGCATCAGCAGATCAATAGAATAATGTCACGTCTGTCCTTATCTGGAACGGGTGCCTATGTAATAGTTCGTCTATAAGCAGAAAATAGAACGAACTCAGAAATTATGCATTGAAAGTTTGTTATGGTGTACACAGTTTTCATGTAGTCAATAATTTTACATCACTTGCAGAGCGTGTCGCCACAAATTAAAAAAATGGCTAATGTTAGTGAAATTATGCCATGATTTAATGAGAAGGGATAATGCTAGAGTTTGGAGGGGAGAGGTGTTAAGCGCAGTGTTAAAACTAATTCTGAGGAGCACAGTAGCCTAGTTGATAGTGAGCTTGCTTGTTATCACTGGATTATAGCATACCAGGTTCGAAACCTTGTTCAATAAAAAAAAAATTCCCATTGTGATTTCTCGCTGGACACGACCACTCCTCCTGTCGACTCAGCTGTAATAGGGTACCTGACACATGAGTTAGGGGAGGTAAAGACAGTAAGAAAGGGAACTGGCCACTCCAATTAATAGCTACTGTGGCTTAGTGCATGAAGTTATATTCATCCGTGACATCAGGTGGCTGCCATGGAGCCTACCTTTACCTACAACTACCGGTAATTATAATTCCTATCCCTACCCCCTCCTACTGTGTTTCAAAAACTGTGTTCTTCCTATTTTCGTTTATTATTTCCCTGGCTTCAACCTACTAAATAATTGCATTCTGCAATGTCACAAACTATTTAAAAATTATGACCAGACAATACTTTAAAAACTATGAGCGCTGTAAACATTGGTAGGCACACGTTCCAGACATGAACCGTTACTTCTTCTTCTGCATTCATTCTCAAACTCTTGTAAACTAGCAGGATGTATTCTGGAGAACAGAATCTGCCAAATCAAGGTTTACAGCTGTCTGAGATATCTGCTCCTTTCAGTACAACAAACCAAATTTAGTACAGCTTTGTGGGACTGACGTCACATGGGTCCATTCATTATTCATGGTTTAAATAAAAATTACTCCCATGGTTAAACCAGACATGAGAAAGTTGGATACCAGGGCTCAAACTCTGGGAAGGTGCCATATTAATTTAGCAAGTGTTGTCGATGACCCTCTTCAGGCGGTTTCTGGTCTTTTTCATCAGAGTTCATTCCAAAACTCCCAATGGATATCTCTTGCAGAAGAACAATGGTCCTACTAGATTTCCAGCAGAATTTAGTCCAGTTGAGTCGCCATTTTATTTACACCAATAATACGACACATCCATCTTCGATGGGGGTTTCTGGTCAACCACTGACTAGACAGCTGAGCACTTATGGGAAACCGTGTGTTATGACACTGGTTCATAACTCATATTACCGATACTTTTTACAGTTGATCCCAAATCGTCATTATCGACTATGACAGACGAACATGACAGGATGATCATGCAGTCTCCGGATTACATCCTGCTAATATGCAGGAGTTTAAGAGTGAACGCAGAAGAAGAGTGCCCAAAGAGCACTAGAAAACACTCCAAGTGAATGGATTGATCAAACTCTGTGGTCTGTATCAAAAGGTAAAATAAAACATCTGCCAACTTGGTCAGATGGACTGCCAAAATTAATTAACATCTTTCTGTAGATATCCGTCTCTATAGGCCAGTGTTCCTCCTTTAACTGATTTAGTGAAATGCAGTCTTGCAAGATATGCTACATTGTCTGCCCACATGGACACAGAGGTAATGTTACCAGTCTTTGATGAATATATAGTATAAGAAATATAACAAAATAGAGGATGACAAATACACTGATATTGTTACTACCTTGAATTTGAGCTTCTATGACCTCCAATAAACTCCTCTTTGTACTTTTTACTTGTGGAATTTTGTCTGTGGATTGATGATTTATTCATTGCAGACATTTAACATTTACTTTAATGATACAAAAAGGGGCATAGAATAGAAGAGAACAAACATTTCAAAAGATGTAGAGTTTCAGTTTTACTTACATCAAATATTGACAGTTCATCCATAGTAATAAATTAATAGGCAAAAAAGATTCTGGCAAGGACCTTCTTCGCCCTTGTTGCCCGGCCTGAAAGGGGAGAAAATAATAGTGAAACTTGTACATGTCATGCATGTTGTAAGAGGTGACTCAGGCTTTTAGGGGGTGGAGTTGGCTGTCACATCCCTTACAGGGTCAAATGACACAGAAACCATACTAAAGTCAAATGTGTCAGGACCAATTCTCCAGACTACATCCTGTTAATCTGAAGGAGTTTGAAAAAGAAAGCAGATGAAAAGGGCCTCCTTAATATGACACTGGAGAAATTATGATGGTTGCACAGAACAGAGAGTAGCAGTGCTTAATGATGCTTGCACAGAACAGAGAGTAGCAGTGCTTGATGATATTCTGCTAAAGAAACATCACATTAAAGAAGCTATTGGTTAATCCATGTTATTGTACTTCAAGGCAAACCCACAATTCTACATCACCCTGAGATGTCAAAGAATATGCATGCTGATAGTCCCACATGGCTAGCTAGCTGGATAAACACTCTTAATTCTACTCGACATGTTCTCAGTTCTATTTATACCATAAATAATATTGAATTGCCGCCCATGTGTTATCGAGGTCTGAGTAAAGAACAGCAACACTGTTTACCTTCCATGCATGTCGTAAGAGGTGACTAAGGAGGTTATGGGATGGAGTTGGCTGTCCCATTCCATATAGGGTCAACATGACCCAAAGCTATGCTAATTTCATATGTGTCAGACCGAAAGGCGCAGATATTGCATCATTGCTGTAAACCATGACACAAGACATTCCGTTCTCTGGACTACATCCTGCTAATTTGGAGGAGTTTGAGAATGAACGAAGAAGAAGAAGATACTGAATTGCCTTGGATGCAGCATGGATACCTCCTGGATACCTCATCTATCCCAGTGTCCACTCCAGCAAGTGACCACAAACTTCAGTACATCACCAGTGTTTATCTTAAATTCACAGATACAAGTCTGTCTGCTCTCTTATTACTACGAATATCAGCACACCCAGGGCAATAGATCAATGTGATACCCAGAAGTTTAGAAATAGTTATAGTTTTGACAATGGATGTTCTGAATATTTTGTTCATTTGCATATTGTCAAAAGGAGCAGCTATCACAGACAAGTTGTAAATCATGAAGCATTAAAGACTTATAGTATTGACTTTTAACCCCAATCATCATAATTGAAGCAATTATTCTGTATTTCCCATTGTGCTCCATGAGAACTCTCAATATCAATAGTTATAATAAATCCCAAGCCATATTTATCTCATATTTTCAGATAAATCAAAAATCATGGGACTTACCAGTTCAACAAATAACATCTCAGTAAACAACCAAATACTGGAAAAAGTCTCCAGCTTTAATTACTTGGGTAACCAAATGTTTGTTGATGGAGACTCAATGAAAGAAAGAAATACACGCATAGCACATTTACCAAACTAACTAATATCTGAAAGTCAAAAGATCTAGGAAGAAACACCAAGCTAAAGCTATTCAACTCCTATATTGTCTCAGTATTAACATATGAAAGAGAAAGCTGGAAATCAACTCAAGCAACAGATAAAAAATTAAACAGCTTCTAAAACAAATGTCTCCGGAAACTGATGAACATAAAATGGAGCGATTTCGTCACAAATAGTGATTTAATAAAGAAAGCACAACAAGAATATGTTTCAAATGTCATAAGAAAACACAGATGGAAATACCTCGGTTATATTTTAAGACTAGATGAAAAGAGAATAAACCAACAAGCCCTTACATGGACGCCTGAGGGTAAAATAAAACGAGAAAGGCGTAAAGCAAACCTAAAACACACCATGCTTAAAGAAGGGGAAATAAAAGGCTGCAGGACCATACAAGAACTAAAACTGCAGGCAGCGGACCGCAACACATGGAGAATCAAAACCTCTGTCCTATGTGCTGACTGTGGCATGAAAGGAACATATTTCTCACCACCATGGAGAGATCCATCTGGGAACACAATATCATTCTTCCCGGCTTTATTTGATATCAGTTGATTCATTTAAAGGTCTGCTTTTCCATTGTTCCATTTTCTCCATTATTTGTCAAGATTCTGTCTGTATTCATCAATCATGTATGTGTAGTACAACATTACCACACATGGATAAGATTGATAATATGTACTGACTGCAGTAAAACTGAAATCCATTAGGCAAAGCTTGGAACAGCGCAATGAAGTTTTGCTAATCACTAGAAACACATATAAAAACACACAAACTGATGTTCCAACAAAAAAGCCTTTATCAAGACACACAGCAAATAACCATGAGTAAGAACGGCACTATTGTATATACACATACACATGGATAAGCATGGCAGCCAATTCCTCCACACCACAAAGAAGGTCTGCAACCTCTCCAATATCAATTGACTGACTGTTTTCTATATCGGTGGCCATTCCATAGATTGTCTTATTGAGTTACAATGTTCTGTTTACACTTGCCCATACCATCAGAACAATCTTCAATCTGTTTACACTTCACCTATACCATCAGAACAATCTGCAATCTACATATAGTGGGTACAATGATAGGTCTGCCAACTAGGTCAGATGGTCTGCCAAATTAATTAACAGCTTTCTGTGAATATCCATCTCTGTGGGTCAGTGTTCCTCCTTTAACTTATTTAATGAAATGTAGTCTTGCAGGATATGTTCTGCTGTCTGTCCACATAGACACAGAGGTAATGTTACCAGTCTTGGATGAATATATAGTATATGAAATATAATTGTTGTAGTGTGACAAGTATGTCAACAACAATATATTCATGTGATCAAATAAACATGAAAAGTGAGACAACATCATTACCAAGTGTTTGAGGGACATGTTTATTCAACTGGATAATCAGTCTGTCTATAGTTGCTTTCCTGACTCCACTTTGTTCTTTAAGTTTGAATAAGTCAATTTTAAGCTTCAGTGTCCTGTTTTGAGAAAGAACACAACTTTGTTAGCTAGTAGATAGTCGTGTGAACTAGAAAACAGATGTGTGAGCTTACATGATATGTGTGAACTAGATGACAGATGTGTAAGCTAGAAGACAGTTGTGTGTGCTAAGACAAACATTGATCTAGAAGACATATGTGTGAGCTAGAAAACAGATGTGTGAGCTAGAAGACAGTTGTGTGAGCTAGAAATCAGATGTGTGAGCAAGAAGACAGTTATGTGCGCTAAGACAAACGTTGATCTAGAAGACATATGTGTGAGCTAGAAAACAGATGTGTGAGCTAGAAGACCAATGTGTGAGCTAGAAACAGATGTGTGAACTAGAAGACAGGTGTGTGAGCTAGAAGACAGAATATGTGAGCTAGAAGAAAGTCATGTACGCTAAGACAAATGTTGATCTAGAAGGCAGATGAGTGAATTTTGAAATACATAATTAAGCAAGACTATAGTTTCCTAAATATTTGGGGTTACGGGTGAGTGGGGAGAGAAAGATAAATCCTATTGATGAATCTATGGACAGCACTTTAGCAGCAATATCTCATCATATCAAACTCTAGCAGCAATATGCTAATTTGCTGTCATTTTTCATGTTAATTAGTTCTGCATGCACCTAAAAATTGTAGAAATAGGATCTTACCTTTGCCAACACAAATATATATACTTTCTGGGGTATTTAATTATATTCAATAGTTTGATAATTTATTTTAATTTTTATTATGCTAATTTGCTTCAATTTTTAATATTAATTAGTTTGGTGCGTACAATTATTGAAATAGACCCCATCGAGGCCAGAACCTTGAAGTGGTGATGGGGCTTAGTTGGTGCCATCAGGGACTGAAAACTAAGACTGGTCAGGCAGTCCCACTCGAGCAGGACCATAGTCCAGCCCAAGTAAGCAGAGTGCTGAAGACAGAGGCATCCAGGCAAAAGGCGCACAGATAATCAGGATGCCACGCACAAAACACAATGGAAACATGTCTGTATTTATAAATAGTTATGGTGCCTGCCCTGTGGCGGATGTTCAGGCAGGGACGGTGCCGGGCCCTATACCTCGAAAGGGCCCAACCTCAGTTACTGGAAGTCCTTCTCAATTGCCTCAAGGAGCCAGGAGGCAAGGGAATAGAGCTACTGGCCAAACAAACAACCAATAAAAATAATGCACTGGAATGCTGAGGGTGTCAACAGTAAAAGAGATGGATACAGCAAAAAATTGGAAATTGAAAATGTCCTCAGTGAAGAACAAGTTAATATATGCTGTATCCAAGAAACACACCTCAGCAGCGACATAGCCTTCAAAATCAGAGGCTACCAGTGCTACCGGTCTGACAGAAAGGACAGGTGAAAGGGTGGAAAATGTACCAGCATTTAACCAGTGTTCTAGCTAAGGATATGAACTTGGACAAAGACATCAATAGAGCAGTGAGTAAATTTAATAGATGTATACTACATGCTGCTAGTAAAACCATACCCAGGGGGGCACGCAAAAACTACAAACCCTACTGGAATGATGAACTGGAAAAGCTGCAAAATGAGATGGAAACATCTAGACAGCAGGCAGAGAACAGACCTAGCCAAGAACATCACAACAAATATCAGCAAACAAAGGCTAAATTTCAAAGAGCCAAGTTACAAGCCAGACGGAGCAGCTGGAAAGAAAAAACAGAGTCGCTGAACCTAGAAAGAGATACTAGGAAATTATGGAAACTTGTAAAACAACTAAATGATGAAGGTACAGGGAGAAATACCAGGATCACACTTTATAAAGATAGAAACATTTTAACAGGTAAACATGCAGCTGATTACTTTGCAGATTCCTTTGCAGAAGACAATAACGTCAAAGTCAGCCCAGGCAAACAACAGGAGGTTCGAGAGAACCAGCAAAACATTGGACAAGGTGAACCTATACCTGAAGTCATGGAGGCACCAATCACAATGAGAGAACTGGAGCATGCAATATCCAAATTGAAAATGAAAAAGTCCCATGGAGCTGACGGAGTGTCCAATGAAATGATTAGAAACCTGGAAATTGCAGCAAGAGCACAGCTACTGCAGATCTTTAACACAAGCTGGTCTACAGGTAATGTACCACAGGCGTGGAGAGAAGCAATAAAACAATGGAACGCATTATCAATCTTAGGATGCAGTGGTACCTTGAAAGTGAAAACCTTCTGGTATCACAGCAAGCAGGTTTCAGACAGTGCTACTCTACTGAAGATCAGGTAACCTACCTCTCCCAAGAGATTGAGGATGCCTTCCAAGATAAGAAACTGGTACTAGCAGCATGGATAGACCTCAGGAAAGCATTTGATAAGGTCTGGAAAAAAGGGCTCCTAAAGAAATTGCGAAATTGGAGGGTTAGCTCAAGAATGTACAAATGGGTAAAAGCATACCTGCATAATAGAAGAGCCAGGGTACAATTAGATGGTCACAAGAGCAAGAAAATTCTACTGCGTCATGGAGTCCCCCAGGGAGGAGTCCTGTCACCAACACTTTTCATGGTTTACATCAATGACCTAGTTGCTGAACTACCACACAGGATGTATGCTGACGACCTGGTGATCTGGTGCACGGAAGAACATGCAACAGTGGCCACTAAACAAATACAAAGAGCTATTGATGCCCTAACCTTATGGGCAAATAGATGGAGCGTCAGCATTAACTCAGATAAGTGCAGCACTAAGCTCTTTACCCTCTCACCAAAACAAAAAGCTGGTGATATCAAGATAGATGGAGAGCTCTTGAAAGAAGACAAACAACCCACATACCTCGGAGTTACCTTTGATGATAAGCTGACATGGAAGCAGCACATAAACAAAGCAACAACAAAAGCCAGGAGGAAGTTAGCTATCCTGAGAAAACTAAGTGGAACCACATGGGAAGCCAGTGGAAATATACTCAGTAAAGTTTACCAGCAAGGCATAAGACCACACCTGAAATATGGTTCAGCTGCGTGGTGTCCTGCATCAAACACCACATTACAAGATCTAGATAAAGTGCAAAACCAGGCACTTAGAATAATGTTGAGAACAATGAAATCAACACCCATAGCAGAGATGCAGAAAATAGGAAGGATGCAAACACTTGGCGCACGCAGGGACACAAAAGTACTAATTCAAGCAGAAAAATTCAGTATATGCTAAGTCATCCAATGAAGGAAAGATTCCAAAATCTAGCAATGGGGCGACTGAAAAGAAGCAGTTTTATCCATCAAGCTAAACGACTCCATAGACAACTTACAGACCTACCTGAAGTTGACAGCCCCTTAAGGTCTGTACCAGAACAAACCCCATGGTCAATATACATTCAGACCCATGTGAAAGGAATACTAAGCGAGGACGAACAGAACAGTATGCAGCGAAGGACAGTCACCCTCAGTTTCCTGGATGAGGAATATCCACAAGATATTCTATTTTCATTTCAATTATGCGAATTTGCTGCCTTCTTTCATATTAATTAGTTCTGCACGAACCTAAAAATTATAAAAATAGAATCAACAGATGCGTCTTGCCTTTGCTAATACAAATATTGATACAATACAAGAATCAGTGGACAGTTTTCTATGGAACACATAGCTAAAACTAATTAGATGGAACGAAATTCCTAAAAGTCGCATATACAGACTATTCGACACGTTGCACACTGAGTGAGAGGTGGATGGCCAGTTCATTGCGCGCAAATCGCTAGATCGGTAATTTAAGTTATGACTTTTAAAGTTTCCGAGATAGTGCAATAGCACATGAAATTCAAAAGTTGGTATGTTGTCACGTGATTTGTTCACGGATTCTTGTATTGAACCCAAATATATATATCATTTCTGTGGTATTTAATTATATTTAATAGTTTGATAATTTATTTTCATTTTAATTATGCTAAATTGCTGCCATTTTTAAGGTTAATTAGTTATGCGAGTGCACCTAAAAATTATAGAAATAGGATCAACAGATGTGTCTTGCCTTTGCCAACACAAATATATATAATTTCTGTGGTATTTAATTATTGTTTGTTTGTTAAATGGGGGATTAAGCCTCTTAGCCGAGGCACGACTCTTTCAACCTAAGACAGAAGTCTATTTTGGTTATATCAGGCCATATTAGCTTTTATCTAAATGTGACCTAATGGTCTGGGTGTTTGGAAAGCCGTGCGTGCTATTGCTATGTATTATCTATATTGCTAGGTGGAGTTGATGTTTATTTGTGGCCAAGTGAATATATTAAACGACAAAGATTACAAAACAGCAAATAATAACAGAAAGTGTGCTAACTACTCTGGCAGCCATTATGCAAAATATTTAGGATGCCCTGCATACCAAAAAATTAAAAATGATCTAAGACATAAACATGTCAAACAACAAAAATTAAACGAAAATAAACCACCAAAAGTGCCAAAGAAATGCTGCCATAGTCAGGAACCTAGTACACCTCAGAACAGCCGGAAGGCTGAAGGACCAAACGAGGAAAGGCAAAAAGCTAAAATGGACCATCTCGACAAAGTTATACTGGAAAGGATCCAGGAAGGAATCAGCAGTCTCAATGCATTAAAGAAGGACAATGAAGAACTTCTCAAATGAATAGAAACTGAGAGACAACTAGAAAATAAGGAAAGGAGACAAAGGAAGGAACAACATGAAAAGGAAGAAGAGTGGAAGGATATGATCACAAAGGAACTAAGAGAAGTTAGGAACATACTGAAACTAATAGTAGAGAACCGCCAGGAAGAGGAACAACGGATAGACAGAAGAATAACTAGAACACTGGCTCGGGCAGCAACCTCCAAACGCACTCCTACTAAAACCATCAAACACCAATAAGTAAAGTTAAAATACAGAGCCCAATAACAATAGCAATAAACCATAATGGGTAAAAATCAAATAAGATCATTCAGTGGAATGTTACCAGTGTGAGACAGAATATAGCTCCTCTAATGACTAAATATCAGTCTGAGAGAGTAATCTATGCTCTACAGGAAACATACCTAAATATTAACCAAAAATTAAACTTCCCAGGCCATAAAATAGTAAGAAATGATCGCAACTCAAACGGTGGAGGGGTTGCCTTCATTATTAACGAATCTTATAAAATAGTAGACTGGGAAAGATTTAACTCAACTAACATAGAAGGAATAAGTGTAACCATAGACAGCAAACCAGTAGGAACTAAAATAATTAACATATATAACCCTAAAGGAATACTAACCAGCAACGATATAGAAGTGCTAACATCAAAACTAACTAGGAGAACCCTTATTGTCGGTGATTTCAATGCCCACCACACAATGTGGGGCAGTCATAAGTCAGACAAGACAGGGGAACTTATAGCAGATTTTTGTGATATTAATAACCTAGTCATTTTAAATGATGGTTCTATAACCAGAATTAATCCAATAGTAAATGGCAAAGACTCAGCCTTAGACTTGAGCATTGTAACAACTAACCTATTCACAACCAGGTGGCAGACACTAAATGCTAGTGGATCTGACCATCTACCAATTGAAATTAATATTAGAGCTAAATGTAATCTCAGTGAAGTAAACAAAAAACCAACATTTAACTATAGAAAAGCCAACTGGGAGGCACTAACAACAGAGCTAATGACAGTAGGAATAAATAATATTAATACCAACAATGTAGAAGAATTTGCTGAGGAAATCACAAATGAACTACACAAAGTAGCAGTAAAATTTATACCAAATGAAAACATGCCTAATAATATTAAACCAGTAAATATAACAAGAACTAATAGACATAAACCTAAAAACCCAGTACCATGGTGGAACCCTAAACTGGATGAGCAGATTAAAATTAGAGATAAAGCACTAAAACTAGCTAGATATAAGAGATCAGAAGAGAATATACTAAACTATAAAGAAATAAGAAATCAAGCAAATAAACTAATCTTTAAAGCTAAACAACTCCACTGGAGAGCTTTCTGTGAAACCATAAGCTTCAGAACGCCATCATCAGAAGTATGGAAGAAACTGAAAGCTATCAGTGGAGGCAAATCCAAACGTAGCATAATGCCAGCATTAAATACAGCACAAACTGATAAAGAGAAGGCTAATGCACTGGCCGAATACTTTTACTCAGTTAGTGCTAATAACAACCTAAACCTAAATGAGATAAATAGACGGCAGACAATTCTGCAGGAACTAAACACTAAACCAATAAATAATGCAGAATCATCATATATAAATGCAGATATTACAATGCGGGAAGTAATTAAAGCAATAGGTGAGAAATCAAACACAGCTTCAGGTCCTGACATCCTAAGCTATGCAATACTTTAAAAAGTACCTACTAATATATTAATGATAATAACACACCTATTCAATAACATATGGGAATCTGGCACCATACCAAAGGCATGGAAGTCTTCCACCATAATACCAATACTAAAGCCAGATAAAGAAGCTAAAGAAGTAAGCTCATAAAGACCAATATCACTAACTTCTCACCTAGGTAAAATATTAGAGACAATAATAAATAAAAGAGTAGTATTTCACCTAAATAAACATAATATATATAGTCCAACTCAAGCGGGCTTCCGGAGTCGCCGGAGCACGGTTGATCAAATACTAAAACTAGAGCATGAAGTAAAACAGGGTTTCCTAAAAGGTGAAAAAACAGCGGCTGTCTTCCTTGACGTAGCAAGAGCATACGATGAGTGCTGGAGAGAAGGAGCCCTATTTAAAATTAAGAACATAGGTATAGATGGTAGAGCATACAACTACATTAAAAACTTCATGCAAGATAGACAATTTAAAGTACTAATAAATAATGACTTATCAGACTCCTATGAACAGGAAAATGGCATCCCGCAGGGGTCTGTAATATCTCCAACAATATTCACAATAATGGTTAATGATTTAGGAGAAGAATTCTCAGATGTCAAGAACAGCCTGTCACAATTTGCAGACGATGCCGCAATTTGGCGCTCAGGCAATAACATCAGTTATCTAAAAGTAGGAATACAAAGACAAATAAATGAAGTAACAAGCTGGATGGCAAAATGGGGTTTCAAAATTAATGCTAGCAAAACAGTAGGAATGCTATTCAGCAGAAATGGGGTTCAAACAAATAAAATTAAGGATATTTTTATAAATAACGAACCAATTACATTCTCACCAACCACCAAATTCTTGGGAATGGTATTAGATCAAAGCCTCAGATGACATAAACATATAAACTATATAGTAGACAGAAGCAGAGGAGCCCTAAACATGCTTAGGTACATGAGTGGTAGCGGTTGGGGAGCGTCGACTAAGACAATGACGACATTCTATAAAGCCTTTATACGAGGTAAACTAGAATATGCCAGCATTGTGTATGAGTCGACAGCACCAGCCAATATCTCTAAAATAGATACAATTCAAAATAATGCTCTCTCAACAATAGCTAGGGCGACCAGGGGAACATCTGCTGAAGCAGTTCAAGTAGCTCTAGGAATAATGCCATTATCCCTAAGAAGGAAAGAACTGAGACTTAGCTACTGGTCTAAAATAGGAAATGATACCACACATCCAGCATATAAATCATTCAATAGCTTTGATAACACAGGCAAGTTCTCAATTGAAAGCTACCAAACACCAGCAGGTTGGCGATCAAATGCAGAGCTTGACCAAATACCAGAGCTTAAAGATTTAATATGTAATCAAAACCAATATAAAGCAATAATACCCCCTTGGGAATTAATATCACCAGAAACTGACATTTCCTTATCTTATATAGGGAAAAAACACCAAAATAGAGATTCAGCTAAAAATAGAGCAGTAAACCACATAAATGATAGAACAATAAATAGTCTAAAAGTATTCACAGATGGGTCCAAAGGAGAGGAAGGCCCAACTGGTGCAGGAATAGTAATACCTGACAGGAACATCAATAAGAGCTTTAAATTATCAGAACATAACATCAATATTCACAGCTGAACTAGTTGCAATTCTAAAAGCACTAGAAATAATAAATGATAACCCACCTAAAAATTTAACAATCCTGACTGACTCATTATCATCAGTCCAGGCTATTCAAAATAAACATCACAGCCAAAGGCCAGATATAGTAGAAGATATAATACGCATAACAACAAACCTAGCTCACGTTGGTACGAGGGTTAATGTAATGTGGATTCCAGCCCATGTCGGAATACCAGGAAATGAAGCAGCGGACAAGGAAGCCAAGAAAGGACGAACACAAGGAACAGAAATCCAGGTAGGACTTGGCAGATCGGAAACCAGAAGCATAATAAAGGACACAATACTTAAGGAATGGACAGAAAAATGGGACAACAGTGCAAACGGAAGACATGCACATGCAATGCTAAAAGGACCCACTAGGACCACTCAAATAAAGGAAGAGCTGAAAATCCCTGCCAATAGGAAACTACTACGACTTAGACTGGGAAAATCATTACATTATATACTTGAGCCAATATGTAAAGAATGTGAAGAGGAAAATACAATAGATCATTTCCTACTCCATTGTCATAAATACAACCATCATAGGCAAGACCTAAAAGATTACTACCTAAACAATAAAATACCATATAAATTAGAAAAGGTTCTGGGCCATGATGTAATAAACAGATAGACTAAAACTAATTAAACAATTTATATCCAGGACTAAAGCCCTAATTTAAAAATCTAAGCAAGTCAAAAACAAAATAAGTCATTGTATGTCATCAGTCTTTCTACAGGTCTCTCTCCACAGCTTTCAACAAATAACAACCGAGGAACGCTCACCACAGGATACGACTGGCAATATGGACAAATTTTGGCATAATCGCACGCACGGTTTTTCAAACTCCCCCAGGCATTAGTGTCACTCTTAAATAAAAAAGCAATACCACCGGAAATAAACAGTTTAATACAACTATCAACATAACATTCTTTTGCAATAATAGCGCGCACGGTTCTCAATTCGCCCAGACCATAGGTCACACCTAAAAATTATAGAAATAGGATCATCAGATGCGTCTTGCCTTTGCCAACACAAATATATATAATTTCTGTGGTATTTAATTATATTCAATAGTCATATAATTTATTTTCATTTTAATTATGTGAATGTGCTGCCTTCTTTCATATTAATTAGTTCTGCGCGCACCTAAAAATTATAGAAATAGGATCAACAGATGCGTCTTGCCTTTGCCAACACAAATATATATAATTTCTGTGGTATTTAATTATATTCAATAGTTTTATAATTTATTTTCATTTTAATTATGTGAATTTGCTGCCTTCTTTCATATAAATTAGTTCTGCGAGCACCTAAAAATTATAGAAATAGGATCAATAGATGTGTCTTGGCTTTGCCAACACAAATATATATAATTTCTGTGGTATTTAATTATATTCAATAGTCTTATAATTTATTTTCATTTTAATTATGTGAATTTGCTGCCTTCTTTCATATTAATTAGTTCTGGGCGCACCTAAAAATTATAGAAATAGGATCAACAGATGCGTCTTGCCTTTGCCAACACAAATATATATAATTTCTGTGGTATTTAATTATATTCAATAGTCTTATAATTTATTTTCATTTTAATTATGTGAATTTGCTGCCTTCTTTCATATTAATTAGTTCTGTGCGCACCTAAAAATTATAGAAATAGGATCAACAGATGCGTCTTGCCTTTGCCAACACAAATATATATAATTTCTGTGGTATTTAATTATATTCAATAGTCTTATAATTTATTTTCATTTTAATTATGTGAATTTGCTGCCTTCTTTCATATTAATTAGTTCTGGGCGCACCTAAAAATTATAGAAATAGGATCAACAGATGCGTCTTGCCTTTGCCAACACAAATATATATAATTTCTGTGGTATTTAATTATATTCAATAGTCTTATAATTTATTTTCATTTTAATTATGTGAATTTGCTGCCTTCTTTCATATTAATTAGTTCTGGGCGCACCTAAAAATTATAGAAATAGGATCAACAGATGCGTCTTGCCTTTGCCAACACAAATATATATAATTTCTGTGGTATTTAATTATATTCAATAGTCTTATAATTTATTTTCATTTTAATTATGTGAATGTGCTGCCTTCTTTCATATTAATTAGTTCTGGGCGCACCTAAAAATTATAGAAATAGGATCAACAGATGCGTCTTGCCTTTGCCAACACAAATATATATAATTTCTGTGGTATTTAATTATATTCAATAGTCTTATAATTTATTTTCATTTTAATTATGTGAATGTGCTGCCTTCTTTCATATTAATTAGTTCTGCGCGCACCTAAAAATTATAGAAATAGGATCAACAGATGCGTCTTGCCTTTGCCAACACAAATATATATAATTTCTGTGGTATTTAATTATATTCAATAGTTTTATAATTTATTTTCATTTTAATTATGTGAATTTGCTGCCTTCTTTCATATAAATTAGTTCTGCGAGCACCTAAAAATTATAGAAATAGGATCAATAGATGTGTCTTGGCTTTGCCAACACAAATATATATAATTTCTGTGGTATTTATTTATATTCAATAGTCTTATAATTTATTTTCATTTTAATTATGTGAATTTGCTGCCTTCTTTCATATTAATTAGTTCTGGGCGCACCTAAAAATTATAGAAATAGGATCAACAGATGCGTCTTGCCTTTGCCAACACAAATATATATAATTTCTGTGGTATTTAATTATATTCAATAGTCTTATAATTTATTTTCATTTTAATTATGTGAATTTGCTGCCTTCTTTCATATTAATTAGTTCTGTGCGCACCTAAAAATTATAGAAATAGGAACAACAGATGCGTCTTGCCTTTGCCAACACAAATATATATAATTTCTGTGGTATTTAATTTATATTCAATAGTCTTATAATTTATTTTCATTTTAATTATGTGAATTTGCTGCCTTCTTTCATATTAATTAGTTCTGCGCACACCTAAAAATTATAGAAATAGGATCAATAGATGTGTCTTGGCTTTGCCAACACAAATATATATAATTTCTGTGGTATTTAATTATATTCAATAGTCTTATAATTTATTTTCATTTTAATTATGTGAATTTGCTGCCTTCTTTCATATTAATTAGTTCTGGGCGGACCTAAAAATTATAGAAATAGGATCAACAGATGCGTCTTGCCTTTGCCAACACAAATATATATAATTTCTGTGGTATTTAATTATATTCAATAGTCTTATAATTTATTTTCATTTTAATTATGTGAATTTGCTGCCTTCTTTCATATTAATTAGTTCTGGGCGCACCTAAAAATTATAGAAATAGGATCAACAGATGCGTCTTGCCTTTGCCAACACAAATATATATAATTTCTGTGGTATTTAATTATATTCAATAGTTTTATAATTTATTTTCATTTTAATTATGTGAATTTGCTGCCTTCTTTCATATTAATTAGTTCTGTGCGCACCTAAAAATTATAGAAATAGGATCAACAGATGCGTCTTGCCTTTGCCAACACAAATATATATAATTTCTGTGGTATTTAATTATATTCAATAGTCTTATAATTTATTTTCATTTTAATTATGTGAATTTGCTGCCTTCTTTCATATTAATTAGTTCTTCGAGCACCTAAAAATTATAGAAATAGGATCAACAGATGCGTCTTGCCTTTGCCAACACAAATATATATAATTTCTGTGGTATTTAATTATATTCAATAGTTTTATAATTTATTTTCATTTTAATTATGTGAATTTGCTGCCTTCTTTCATATTAATTAGTTCTGCGAGCACCTAAAAATTATAGAAATAGGATCAATAGATGTGTCTTGGCTTTGCCAACACAAATATATATATTTTCTGTGGTATTTAATTATATTCAATAGTCTTATAATTTATTTTCATTTTAATTATGTGAATGTGCTGCCTTCTTTCATATTAATTAGTTCTGGGCGCACCTAAAAATTATAGAAATAGGATCAACAGATGCGTCTTGCCTTTGCCAACACAAATATATATAATTTCTTTGGTATTTAATTATATTCAATAGTTTTATAATTTATTTTCATTTTAATTATGTGAATGTGCTGCCTTCTTTCATATTAATTAGTTCTGTGCGCACCTAAAAATTATAGAAATAGGATCAACAGATGCGTCTTGCCTTTGCCAACACAAATATATATAATTTCTGTGGTATTTAATTATATTCAATAGTCTTATAATTTATTTTCATTTTAATTATGTGAATTTGCTGCCTTCTTTCATATTAATTAGTTCTGGGCGCACCTAAAAATTATAGAAATAGGATCAACAGATGCGTCTTGCCTTTGCCAACACAAATATATATAATTTCTGTGGTATTTAATTATATTCAATAGTCTTATAATTTATTTTCATTTTAATTATGTGAATGTGCTGCCTTCTTTCATATTAATTAGTTCTGCGCGCACCTAAAAATTATAGAAATAGGATCAACAGATGCGTCTTGCCTTTGCCAACACAAATATATATAATTTCTGTGGTATTTAATTATATTCAATAGTTTTATAATTTATTTTCATTTTAATTATGTGAATTTGCTGCCTTCTTTCATATAAATTAGTTCTGCGAGCACCTAAAAATTATAGAAATAGGATCAATAGATGTGTCTTGGCTTTGCCAACACAAATATATATAATTTCTGTGGTATTTATTTATATTCAATAGTCTTATAATTTATTTTCATTTTAATTATGTGAATTTGCTGCCTTCTTTCATATTAATTAGTTCTGGGCGCACCTAAAAATTATAGAAATAGGATCAACAGATGCGTCTTGCCTTTGCCAACACAAATATATAAAATTCTGTGGTATTTAATTATATTCAATAGTCTTATAATTTATTTTCATTTTAATTATGTGAATTTGCTGCCTTCTTTCATATTAATTAGTTCTGTGCGCACCTAAAAATTATAGAAATAGGAACAACAGATGCGTCTTGCCTTTGCCAACACAAATATATATAATTTCTGTGGTATTTAATTTATATTCAATAGTCTTATAATTTATTTTCATTTTAATTATGTGAATTTGCTGCCTTCTTTCATATTAATTAGTTCTGCGCACACCTAAAAATTATAGAAATAGGATCAACAGATGCGTCTTGGCTTTGCCAACACAAATATATATAATTTCTGTGGTATTTAATTATATTCAATAGTCTTATAATTTATTTTCATTTTAATTATGTGAATTTGCTGCCTTCTTTCATATTAATTAGTTCTGGGCGGACCTAAAAATTATAGAAATAGGATCAACAGATGCGTCTTGCCTTTGCCAACACAAATATATATAATTTCTGTGGTATTTAATTATATTCAATAGTCTTATAATTTATTTTCATTTTAATTATGTGAATGTGCTGCCTTCTTTCATATTAATTAGTTCTGCGCGCACCTAAAAATTATAGAAATAGGATCAACAGATGCGTCTTGCCTTTGCCAACACAAATATATATAATTTCTGTGGTATTTAATTATATTCAATAGTTTTATAATTTATTTTCATTTTAATTATGTGAATTTGCTGCCTTCTTTCATATAAATTAGTTCTTCGAGCACCTAAAAATTATAGAAATAGGATCAATAGATGTGTCTTGGCTTTGCCAATACAAATATATATAATTTCTGTGGTTTTTAATTATATTCAATAGTCTTATAATTTATTTTCATTTTAATTATGTGAATTTGCTGCCTTCTTTCATATTAATTAGTTCTGGGCGCACCTAAAAATTATAGAAATAGGATCAACAGATGCGTCTTGCCTTTGCCAACACAAATATATATAATTTCTGTGGTATTTAATTATATTCAATAGTCTTATAATTTATTTTCATTTTAATTATGTGAATTTGCTGCCTTCTTTCATATTAATTAGTTCTGCGCACACCTAAAAATTATAGAAATAGGATCAATAGATGTGTCTTGGCTTTGCCAACACAAATATATATAATTTCTGTGGTATTTAATTATATTCAATAGTCTTATAATTTATTTTCATTTTAATTATGTGAATTTGCTGCCTTCTTTCATATTAATTAGTTCTGTGCGCACCTAAAAATTATAGAAATAGGATCAACAGATGCGTCTTGCCTTTGCCAACACAAATATATATAATTTCTGTGGTATTTAATTATATTCAATAGTCTTATAATTTATTTTCATTTTAATTATGTGAATTTGCTGCCTTCTTTCATATTAATTAGTTCTGGGCGCACCTAAAAATTATAGAAATAGGATCAGCAGATGCGTCTTGCCTTTGCCAACACAAATATATATAATTTCTGTGGTATTTAATTATATTCAATAGTCTTATAATTTATTTTCATTTTAATTATGTGAATGTGCTGCCTTCTTTCATATTAATTAGTTCTGCGCGCACCTAAAAATTATAGAAATAGGATCAACAGATGCGTCTTGCCTTTGCCAACACAAATATATATAATTTCTGTGGTATTTAATTATATTCAATAGTTTTATAATTTATTTTCATTTTAATTATGTGAATTTGCTGCCTTCTTTCATATAAATTAGTTCTGCGAGCACCTAAAAATTATAGAAATAGGATCAATAGATGTGTCTTGGCTTTGCCAACACAAATATATATAATTTCTGTGGTATTTAATTATATTCAATAGTCTTATAATTTATTTTCATTTTAATTATGTGAATTTGCTGCCTTCTTTCATATTAATTAGTTCTGTGCGCACCTAAAAATTATAGAAATAGGATCAACAGATGCGTCTTGCCTTTGCTAACACAAATATATATAATTTCTGTGGTATTTAATTATATTCAATAGTCTTATAATTTATTTTCATTTTAATTATGTGAATTTGCTGCCTTCTTTCATATTAATTAGTTCTGCGCACACCTAAAAATTATAGAAATAGGATCAATAGATGTGTCTTGGCTTTGCCAACACAAATATATATAATTTCTGTGGTATTTAATTATATTCAATAGTCTTATAATTTATTTTCATTTTAATTATGTGAATTTGCTGCCTTCTTTCATATTAATTAGTTCTGTGCGCACCTAAAAATTATAGAAATAGGATCAATAGATGTGTCTTGTCTTCATGAACAAAAAAACATATAGTTTGTGGCTTGTATTATTGAAAATAACAAAGATAAGTTAGAACCTATCAGCTTGTGTACATTTTGTCACAAGTTTTATTTATATTTTCCTATGTGTTTCAATGTAAATTATTTTGATGTCATATTCATTCGAAAAAAATGTCACATTTTTTCAGGGTTGATGTACAGACTTGGTTGAGGTATCGTTAAATTGCATTTTTGAGGGGCTATCTAACTATATTATTTGTAATTATGTAGAAATGTAGCACAATTTTGAAAATTGTGTCCAAGTATCTAACTAACCACAAACATTTAGATTTCCTTCCATGTCTCTCATTAACAGTCATTTCATTGCAATTTGCTTTAGACATTTATTATCGAATTAAATTAGAAGGGGAATTAATAGGCTGTAGTAAGACCATCCAGGAACTAAAGCTACAGGAAGCGAGCCGCATGATCATATGTCATATGGAGAACCACCTCTGCCCTATGTGTCGCTTGCGGCACGAAAGGAACGAACTAACTACCTAACTAACTATCGAATTAAATAAGGTTGAACGAACCATGATGTAAATATGGAAATCATTAAATCCGTTTCAGTAACACAGATATTTAATCTCTACCATATTAATATGTTAAATTAGTGATCAACCAGTTCTTGATTCAGCAAAACAAAAACATTATTTGAACCGGAAGTTAAAGATAGTAGCATTTATTTACCAAGGGACATAGCCGGACATGTACTCCAAAATCAAGGGTGGTAATAAGTATGAGATATTAATAAATCATCAAAACACAAATATTTTGATCTAATAATTGGCAATATCATTGAAATTAATAACTCTAATTTATATTGAGAGATTTTATGTAACTTTTCCCCGTTGTCCTATATATAGAAACGTTTTTTGAAAGCAATATGCGTGACATTTTTCCCTCACTGATGTCATGGGTAACAAATTGTGTGGCACATAAACTTTTGGATGTTAAGAGATAATGTCCGTATAAGGTTCAAGTTCCCCGCGGAACTTTACAAAAGTTGGCTCTTGACTTTGTATGGGAACTAGTGTCAGTAGTCCGTTCGCATGTCTTAGACTCCACCGCGGGGTCAAGGTTCAGCCAGTGTCGAGTCAGCTCGCTCGTCACAGTACCGCTTGGGATCTAGGCTGGTTCCTCCCCATATGACATGTTAAGACAGGACGAAGTCACCGGGGTGAAGTTTTCGGTCGTACGGAATGTTAACAGCATAAACGTGCTCAGCTAAGTGGTGAGCTATACTTAGCGTCCGAGTGGCTTTCGAATGTCGGCGCCTGCTATGTCATACCGCCTCGAAAGAGGATTACGGGGGTATAGGAGAGCTGCTTAGAAAGTGCTTCACTCGACTTTTTTGTCATGAATTAACTTTGTAATTACCCTCTGTGATTAAAAACAAATGTTTAGCCAAATTATTTCATTTGTTTTCATTGTAAAGAATACATTTTTTGTGTGAAAAAATCAAGAAAAACAATATTTTGATACATAGTGATATGTATAGTTTTATGTATAGTTACATAATGTATAGTTTTTAATGACTTAAGTTCTTAATTGCCACATTATACAAGACCAACGATTTTTTTTATTTCTGTGCATTCTTGATTTTTGATTAGGAACAAGTGTCACAGCACTGGAGGCATTCCTATATATGTTCTGCTTGCCGTTCCATCAGCTATCTAATAGTGTATAAGCTCAGTGTCCCAAGCAGTTGCTGATCATTCGTTCTTCTGATCTTTCCGGAGTGGGAGCACCTTCTCCTATCATATCTAGTCAATACCATTTCTGACATTCTCTGAATATGTACATTGTCACGTTTCTGAGGGGGAAAACGGAGTTTATGAGTTTTAAAAACTTAATGGTTGAGAGAGCATTTACTTTCAACAATAACGCAAATTCACAATACAAAAACATATATTGTGTTGGGGTTTTTTTTATTGTAAACTTAAAATATTTTGACTTGATAAATATATTTCTCAATATAATAGCGTAAATATGCATTTGTTTATGTGAATGGCAGATATGTGTGTTATTCGCGGTCTCACGGGGAATGTCTTGGTTTTATATCACTGCCTGATATCTCGCCCGCTTGTGACGTGTCCCGGTTTCTATCAGTTTACTAATAGGCATATTACAAATGTGTCAAGTGTTCGAATCAACACACTTGGTATAGCTTATTGAAAACAAGAGAAGTATGATCATGTTTACGAGTTTGTCACGTGGGCATGATAACACTAAGCGCAGGCGATTGTAAAGGCTTAAATCTATTTATACATAGATCAGTGGTCATAACGTATTTTCTGTAGACATATCAAATTATTTCAAAATATTATGTGATTGTCAGGAGTCTGTCAGGGGATCATCCAATGAATAAATTAGATTTCCAACACAGCTAACCTGTGTTCTTTGATACAATTAAAAAGAAAGAATTTTTTATTGACAATTTGTTTCTTGTGAACAATCTGAAAGCAATGGTAGTTAAATAAACTTAATTTCCAATAGAAACTGCCTTTGTGTTGCCGGGCCTGGAAAAGAAGCAACAAATTTCTACACTGTTACCTATCAAACATTTCGCAAGCAGCAACTAAGTGGATATTGATGTGGAGTTCATTGTTCCATAAAGACTTATAGATAACTATCATGGACGTAAAGACGTTTCGATGTGGAAGGGGTTTTACCTAAAAAAACTAATTTTAAAAAGGCATTCTTCCGTTGTTGTATGAAATAATTCCATCTGTTTTACTTAGAAAGGGGTGATTACCTTTTTTGTAAAAAAAAATCGTTACGGGAGGGGTTTCACTCGTCATTTGGCTAAATTACTAGTAATAAAAAAAACATTTTATGATTTCTTAAGAGTGGCAGGGAGTTAACCACACCCCCCCCCCCCTTATCAATAGAAGTATAAACCATGCAAGTAGATATATCAATTTAATATTGATTGACTGATTGGGAACCACAAGAAATGTGCGCTATTAGCTCTTACTTCCTATGTGCAGTGGGTAAAAAATTTGTGAGCTTTCTTTTATACCCTGGAGACTTTCAGCTCAGTGCAATGCTTATTGAATGAGTTTCTTACTCAGAGGAGGTCTATAATTGTATAGATGACATGCTACAAGCTTCCATAAAAGAGCCGCAATATAACGGCATGTCATCTACTAAGGTTTTCTGTTTTATATTGAAAGTATTCGTTTAATATTGAAAGTAATGGTTCTTGTAGACATATTTGAATCTATAGCATTGATTTTGTTTTTCCAAAGGATAGTTGGTCTAGACATATCAGCTAAATCCATCTACATTATATGGGCTGATCATAAATCTACCATACACAGTTTAGTACACATTACTCGGGCTGACCACTTATCTAAAACACATATCACAGTCAACACCACGCAATGTTTTTGTTTTTGTCTTCTCTTATAGGTCCTAATTTTGACATTTTAGCAGCAATATTATTGTGTATTAGATAGTCACTTTGATTTAACATAATGCTTAATAATTTTTTAAACCACTAATTTAATCACAGTAAACAGAGAACTTGACATTTTATAAAACGTAGTTTTACGTTTGCAATCAAAGGGAGATAATAAGAACAATTGTCAATAAATTTGTTTCAACTAACTATTCTCCCCTTATTAGTTATCATTCCAATGTGGCATACCAGGAAATTGAGAAGGTAGACAGACTGGCAAACGATGGAGCAACACAGGGACAAATAGACCAAGATATCGCCTACCAAGAAAAAGGACACTCATCAAAACTATCAGGAAAGTTGACCACCCAAAAGACAATTACCACTATCTCGACAGAGCAGAACAGGTTATTACTTTTCGCCTCAGAACAGAGCACAACAGATTAAACAGGCACTTAAATAGACTGAGACTGGTTCCATCACCTCTGCGCCCTTGTGGGCAGGCAGCACAGACAACTGAACATATTCTGCAAGACTGCAATACACTAAACCGGTTATGGTAAGAACACTGGCCCACGGAGATGGATATTCACATAATGATGTATGGAAACACTGAGGAGCTTTCAAATACAGCAGTATTTATTAAGAAAACAGGACTTGCTGTGAAGACACGTCAAACTGCGAACGAGAAGAGGAAGACTAATTATTGTTTCAAAAAAGAGAAGAAATGTAATCCTGCTACATCTTGAATTTTAACATGAATTAAACAAATAGTTTGTTCTTTTTTCTGTTGTATGCATTTGTCTAAAATGTTAAAAATATTATTATGAAAATCTCATACGTAGGTTGACCATGATTCCTGTGTACAGAAATTAGAATAATATTCCTTGTGAACCAAATAAGAACCAAATTTCGCTTATTACAAACATGTGTGTTTCCAGTAACGACGAATGCAAAGCAAGCGAAACATGGGTACTAAATTAAACATTATCCAATATAATGACATCATTTGAATTAAAATACCACAAAATAGTTCTGAGAAAACCATGGACAGCAAGGAAAACAAACCAGGAGGTGCAAAGCACAATCATCGCCCAAGAGGGCTGGCTTCTGAAAACCATATTAAATGAACAACTAGCTTTTTTCAGTCATTTTAAGAAACATGACGGTATGGAGATAGTGATATTTGAGGGACGATAGAATGTAACATGTGTAAAGGCCAACCAAGACGCCCTTGGACAGAAGACATACAGGAATGTCTGCCCTAAAGGAGGCGGCACACCTTGCTCAAGACCGAGGATAATTCAATAGAGCCGTAAGGAAGACCACATTCTGGATAGAATATATCACGTGTTGATCCCCTTAAGGTGCTCCAATAATAAAATTGGTATGATAAAAACGTGATATATTATATACCCAGGCAGTTTTGGTTCAGCAACACACTCTTAAACACATATTCTTGAATTCGTGGTGACTGGAATACCAGAACACAACCTGTATTATTATAAGCTGATGGTTAAAAACTTTGATGATACAACCAAATTGTCGCCTGAGTGTTTCCGGTGAGTCATAAATTGGAGTAAAGAAAGGTGACACTGCTACCTGCCAATCATGTTGTAAGAGGCGACTAAGCATGTCTTTGCTCGCGTTGGTTGTTTCATCCCAAAAAGAGTAAAAGTGGCGCAGAAGCTATGTTGAAGTAGGACCTGGAAGGCCGAAAAGCGCATATATCGCAGCTAAGATGTACGCTATAACACAATGCACTTTGTTCTCCGAACTACATAAAGCTGATCAGGAGTATGAGAACGAACGCAGAAGAACAAGATCGAAATTGGATCATGTCCGCGGTGGAAAGAAGAGCACCATTACCATAAGAGTACCACCAATGCAACAGAAAACCTTAGTATATGACATACCGTTATATTTAGACTCTTATGGAAGCTTTGTAGCATGTCATCTATACAATTATAGACCTTCCTTCTTCTTCTGCGTTCATTCTCAAACTCCTGCAGATTAGCAGGATGTAGTCCGGAGAACGGAATGCGTTGTGTCATAGTTTACAGCATTGCTGCGATATCTGCGCCTTCGGCCTGACACATCCGACTTCAGCATGGCTTTGGGTCACTGACCCTATATGGGATGGGACAGCCAACTCCATCCCATAACCTCCTTAGTCGCCTTTTACGACATGCGTGGAAGGTAAACAGTGTTGCTATTCTTTGGTCCCCTTTCGGGCCCCGGCAACACACGGGTGATAGACCCTCTCTGAGTAGAAGTCGATTTAAATAGGCGAAAAAGACGAAAGCTGAAGTCTCCTTGGTATGAAAGAAAGCTCAGAAAAACCATCCCACTGCACATAGGAAGCAAGAAATTTGGTTTGAAATGTGGTGTCGCTAGAAAGGAGCAGTTTCGTGGGCAAGACAGAATGATGGTCAATCAAATGCATACTGGGACCGCCAGTCAGCGTGTAATGGCGGCTACACTCATGGAGAGATCTGAGCATCTATGGACTTGTCCGGAGTGCAGTGATGATGATCCAACGACTAACTAACTAACTATAGGAAGCAAGAGTTCTCACGATTCCTGGGGATCTCAAAAACACAAACCATATGTTACTTTAAAAAATTATTATAATAATAAAATATTGCGATACAAACAAGGTAATAATGAAACATAAAGATCACAAAACACAGATTTATTACACAGACATATTTTGATCAAAATTATTCCTTGATGACCCATATATATATTTAAGCTTACATATGGGACTGTCTGACCATCATGAACATGCGCACGCACGCACACACACACACAACGTATGTATGTATGTATGTGTGTATGTGTGTGTGTATGTGAGTGCGTGCGTGTGAGATGGACAAGTGCGTGCGTGTGTGTGTATATGTGTTTGTGTGTGTGTGTGTGTGTGTGTGAGAGAGAGAGAGAGAGAGAGAGAATATAGGAAACTTCGTGGAAAGATAAGAAAACGAACAAAAAACTTTTAATACTTTGTATGAAAAAAAATTATTATTAAAGAAATAAAGATAAAACAAATAATGTGGTTTGAACATATTAAAATACATGACACCTTATTGCAGACCTTACTGGATTGAGGGGAGGCGAGCAAGGGTATGCAGAGATACAAGTGGGAGAGAAATATCACGAGATGGATAGGTTACAATCTGGCAGAATACATAACCAATGCAAAAGAAAGGGGATGTTGGAGGTCCGTTGTAGCCAACTTTTGTCGCGAAGATGGCCTTTCATGATGAAGAACGATGACTGACAGGCACATAGTTGCCAAGTCTCTCCAAGCAAATGTCGAAGGGTATGCATGTTAATTGTTCCTGTGTTTCGCTGGGTAAGTACGCTCCCCATTTTACCCTGTGTAGTTCCAGCGGTACTATATATGTTTCTTCAACGCAGAATGAGATGGAAAGGGCAGAAACCAGAGCTCATTTTTCAGAATACTCTGGGAATCTGTTACAATCACCATTACCAACGCATATCAACCAAAGAGTAAAGAAATATGCAAGAAAGGTGATTTTTATTGTATGGGACGTCAAATGAATCATAATGAAAAAATACCCGCCTCAATGCAAGACGACTAAATGCCAGTGGTACGTTGATCTCCATACCAAACTTACCAAACTTAAAAAGACTGACCAGAAAACGAGGGATAACTCGCACTCAAATTATGCTCTTGCTTCAAGACAATGCACCTTCCCATAAAGCATGGCTTGCGCTGCAAATAGTCAACGATTTGAATATTGAAATTATTCCACACCCATCATATTCTCTAGATTTGAATATTGAAATTATTCCACACCCATCATATTCTCCAGATTTGGCTTCATATGTCTTTTTTCCTATTAGAAATTCTTACCGGTGAAAGTCAATAATTGTGATAGTTAAGATGTCGTACTGACTTGTCTTCTTCGTCTTCTCGTTCTGAGTTTGACATGTCTACACGGCAATTCCTGTTTAAAAAAAAAAAAAATGCTGCTGTATTTGAAAGGTCCTCAGTGCTCCCATACATCATTCTGTGATATCCATCTCTGTAGGCCAGTTTTCGTCCTTTAACTGGTTTAGTGTATTGCAGTCTTGCAGGATATGTTCAGCTGTCTGTGCTGCCTGTCCACAAAGGCACAGTGGTGATGAGACCAATCTTAGTCTATTTAAGTGGCTGTTTAATCTGTTGTGTCCTGTTCTGAGGCGGAAGATAATAACCTGCTCTGCTCTGTTGAGATAGTGGTAATTGTCTTTTGGGTGGTCGACTTTCCTGATGACTTTGATGAGGGTCTTCTTTTCTTGGTAGGTGATTTCTTCGTCTTTTTGTTCCTGTGTTGCTCCATCCTTTACCAGTCTGTCTGCCTCTTCATTTCCTGGTATGCCACAGTGGGATGGTATCCACTGTAGTACTACCCTTCTTTGGATGCTCACTTCTCGCATGGCTTTCTTCAGGTCTGGCAGTTTATCGCTGTCAAGAATTGTAGGACAGACATAGCATCAGTAAGAAATACCACCTGCTGACATTGACTTGTTGTGTTTTTAATTATTTCTGCAGCAATATTCAAAGTCTGTACTTCTGCAGAGTAGTTGGAGCAGAATATTCCAGTTGATGAACATGTGGATTCATTTTCTTTTTCTTGATATTTTATGTACACGCCAGCACCTCCATTCTTTACTGCTCTGGTTGCTGATCCGTCTGTATATACTTGTATCCATGCTTCTCTGGGGTACATATCTTCAATCATGTTGCATACTATTGTTTTCGTTTGAAGATTATTCAGTTATCTCATAGTGTACCGATACTTGTTGTTTATGGTGGTTCCAGAGGCGTACCAAGGGTGGTGCGGGGGGGGGGCAGCGGTCGCACCAGGCATCAAGACTTGATGGGCATCAAAATGCCTCTCAAAATAATTAAAACTTTGAAATGGGGTTTAAGTGTCTTTGCCGTGCCAAAGTTGATGCCCCCGCACCATTAAAATATTTTTATTTTTTTCTTGTTAAGCACATTTGGCCATCGTGTGTCTGGTGAAGATTCTTTTATCGACTTTATTGAAACAGAAAAAAAAATTCTGCCGTGATTGCAAGATTGATATTGAAGAAGTTAGAGGCGGACGACCTCGACATCATGGACTGCCGAGGTCAAGGGTACGATAGCACTGTTGTGATGAAAGGGGAACATTCGGGAGTTCAGAAACGGATTTGCGATATAAATCCAAAAGCCCAGTATATTGCCTGTTTTAACCATAGTTTAAACCTAGCTAGAATCCATGCGGCAACAGAAGAAATAAACTCTGTGACCTTCTTCGGCACGCTTGATCGTCTGCACACCTTCTTCTCCAATTCGACTCACCGTTGTGGAGTGCTGATGAAAACTACTGGAATGAGTCTCAAACGATTAGCCGAAACACGCTGGAGCCGAGAGGCGAAGTGGTCAAAATGGTTTCTGAAGATTCTGGAAACACTTGAAATTTTAACTGAGAGAACCGAAAATTCGGAAACGAGTCCGCGGCTGATAGCTTGCTGGTGGCGATGTAGTCATTCACGTTCTTGACGTATCTAGGGTTCTGGTCTTGTATCCAGCTTTAATGGAAATAAATGACACGCAGGCATATATGCAGAAGCTTGTAAAGTGAATTTGTAGTTTTAAATTTACATTTTAAAATTTATTTATATCTTTGTTAAATGTGGATACAATCCATAATATTAATAAACTTGTAAAATTTTACTAGGAATTTTATAAATCAATTTCAGACATGTTTGGGGGGGGGGGGGGTAAAAATATTCATCGCACCGGGCTGCAATTACCCTATGCACGCCGCTGTCCAGAGGTGAGGGGAAGAACAGTAAATTTTTTGGAAAGTCACGAAGATCACACAATCAACATCTGATCGGGATTCTGAGTCTACATACACTGGGATGTCTGCTGGAGCGGAGGGCGGAGCACTTATGTGAATGTCCCGCCTGCTGTGAAGCCAATTTCTAATCAGGAATCAAGAACTAAAATCGACTGGTTCGCAGAAATGCATAGACTTGTAGCGGGACGGTGCGAAAACATACACATTTAACATTTTGGTAGGTAGGACATGGATCCGCTACAAGTAGAATTGATTATCATTATCCTTGGTGAGGTCGTCAGGATTTGACAAGAGCAGTGGTAGGCAAAAAGTGAAGGAAAAGAAGGAGTGACCTTGGTATACCGCTAGGTACACGGTCGCCACCATAGAAAACTTTGTGGAAACCGGACTACAAGCGTGGATGTGTTGCTATGGACACGGTAGTGCATTAGTTCCACCTGGATGTGAGAGGTGAAGAATGTACGTCAACACCCATTGATTGCAGGCGGAACTTCTGGCCAGGCCCTATATGTAGTCTGTCCCACCACAATGGATAGATAATATTCCATCGAAACTCCAAAAACATGCAGAAGGGGGTTTTGATCACTGTTATGACAGCCACCTTCCAGAAAATATGGAGTAGAAAATCATGGTCTAAGGAAACTGACACAATTGTTAGCGATACTGCTTTCTAAGAAAGGCAACACCAAACTGTGCAAGAATTACATAACTATTAGTCTAATCTAATTTGCTCTTCAGAGAAAACTCACATATGAGATGAAATGCATAGAAAAGACGCAAGAGTGACCAAACCAGACAAAATAAGAAAAATAATGAAATCATGAGAAGAACCGGTGTAAGACCATGTACAGAATACATCGAGAGACAAAATATAAAATGGTTTGGATACGTTATGAGAATGAACAATAACCAACTACCGACACAAACATATAACATGAGAAGATACAAAGCAAGAGGAAGACCTAAGAAAAGATGGATAGATAATATCAAGACAACTCTGAACAAATATGGATTCGACACAGCTAATGAAACACATTTGGCCTTGGATAGACAACTAAAGATCCCAGTCATCTCGTCTACGCTTAACAGCAAGTGTGGATATTCTGACCATCATCCATCTGGGTATAGACAATAGTAAATAAACACACTTGCAGAATATCAAAAACTACTTTTGACAATAGCGAAACTGCTTAGTGGTGAGGGCACAACAGACCCATTTGAAATTTTAAAAATAGGCGTTATACTAGGCTGCATACCATCACCACTTCTGTTCGTAATATAAATGGACAAGATAACTAAAAAAGTAGACCCAAGAAACAAATTTCCCCTGGAGAAGAATAAAATGAATATCACAGATAACTCAAAGAACTGCTATTTGCAGGTGATCAATGCTTAATGTACGAATCTGAAAACGAACTACAGCGGAACACATACTTGCTCTATACAACCTGCGAACATCACGACATGAAACTAAACATATATAAAACAAAAATTATGAAGATAAGCAGAACACCAGGCCAGTTAAATGTATTTTTCAATGGTACAAAACTAAAGCAAGTCGCAGAGTTTAAATACCTAGTATGTATATTTGCGGAGGATGGCAAACTCGGCAGAGAGATTGAGACAAAGTGTCAAAAAGCTAATGCTGTAACTTACCAGCTGTCCCCAATTGGGGACCCATCATCTGCATGGCTACAAAACGACAATTGATAAACAACTTAAAAAAAATAATTATACCAACTCTGTGTTACCAGCAATGTCAGACATGGCCCATGACAAAGACAGTAGCGAAAAAGAATACAGTTTGTGAAACGAGATGTTTGAGGAAAGCTATAAATGTCACGAGAAGAAACCGCCAGAGAATTAAAGATATCAGGAAAGAAGTAAAGACTATCTCAAGTCAAAACTACATCGAGATGATGTCATGAGAATGGAAACTGCGCAACCAGCCCTTTGTGCATACATCAGCAGAAGACTGGGCTACAAGGAACGAGGAAGATCAAGAATGAGATAGACAGAGACAACCAAAGAAACATTAAATAGACAGTGGCTTACCATGGCCAATGCAACTCAAATGACCACAGACAAAAAAATGCCACCCCCCCCCCCCACACATTAGGTGCAGATGTTTGTGGGAGGGGGGAGGATTCTGAGTTTTTTTTGTCTTAGATGGAAACGACGTACACTTGTTTGGTTTGGACATGTTACGCGACACGACTCGCTTTCTAAAATTATTTTGCAACATATATAGCTTTTTTCTCTATGCGACAAATTGCACTATATTTCAATATAAAAAGAAACATAATTTGTTCCAATGCGTTTTGAGATCAAAATTTATAATTTGTAAATTTATTTTAGAGTTATGTCCCTATTTTGACTACTGATCTCGCCGAATGGCTTCACAAAAGTTATTTTAGTCGTAAGCCATACTATGTAAATGCCTACATTAAAATCTGAAGTATTAAATAGATGTAATAATAATAATATATATATCCCATCATATATTTAAAATACCAAAGTAAAAAATAATCCGTGTGACCACGAATAAATACTTATATTATTATCATTGATTTTGATTATCTCTCTCTTTTATGAGTCTCTGATTGACAAAATATAATTTATAATTATTTAACATTTTATTTTTATTTGCCTGTTGTGTTATTGTTATTACTAATTTTACTTATTAGTTTAGTAAATTAATTAGTATTAGTTAGTTAGTTAGTTAGTTAGTCGTCGGATCATCATCACTGCAAACTGGACACATCCATAGTTGCTCCGATCTCTCCTTGCGTGTATCCGCCATCACACTTCTGCTGACAGTACCGGTCCTATGCTGGTTGACCATCATCCTTCTGCGCCCTCCAAAATGTTCACCTCTAGCAACACCGCATCTCAATCCCTGATCTTTAATCCTAGCCATTGAAAAGGAATCATCATCCACATTAGTCTCACTCTCGCGTGTTATATCTCTTAAGTAGTTCAAAACGTCAGCGCGATCCATTGCCCCATCGCCCTTTGCCACAATCGCACACGATGCCAGTTGATCCGCTCTTTCATTGCCTCGAACGCCCACATGTCCCGGCACGAAAATAAATGTAACCGCCTTCAAGCTCGCATTTCTCAAGGCCTCAATCCACTGTTCGCGAACGAGACCCACTTGTACCTTCTTAATCATACTCATAGAGTCACTCAAGATGCAGACCTGCGTTACTTTCTGTGTGCGTAGCCACTCAAATGCCTTGGTCACCGCCATAGTCTCCATGGTCATACTACTCGTAGTGACCGCAAAGGCACCACTTTCCTCCTTGATCGTTTTACCTGCGCACTGAGCTGTAAAGGCCCAAGCACTGCGAACATGCCTAATTACAGATCCATCAGTGTATATAATCACATCCCCCTCTTTGGTATTCTCACTGATTAAAGCCTGCACTTCTTTCTCCACAGCTGTGGGACACCATTCTCTGCATTCCCTGCTAAGTGATATTACTACTCTCAAACAAGTTTCGAAATCTGTGGGTAGACCTATCCATTCCGCACCAACTGCCACATCCTGTAATCGGCACACGCTTTGTATTACATCTTCAGCACGTCCCATCCACGACCTTCCTCTCTTGAGTCTGCTGCCTTTAACTTTCTGTATTTCGGAATGCAACGGGTGTTCCTTATCTGCATGTATTTGAAGGTACGCCCGTGCACGGCAATACTGTAATCTATGCTCAGCTGTTGGGCAGTCAAGTAGGTATCGCATAGCTCTTGTCGATGTGTCTCTTGTGCATCCCAGAATGATACGCATTGCTGCATTCTGGACTCTATCCAGTCTTTCGATCTGAGTTTGACTAAGAGTCAGAATTGCCAGTGCATATTCCACCACAGCCACTACCAAACCCTGGTACAAAAGAAATAACAATCTTTGCTCACATTGCGCAGCAGCCATAACCTTCATTGCTGCTAAGCCTTTGCCTGCCCTTATGATAATGTGGTCAACATGTTCCCTGAAACTCAGGCTTCTGTCAAAAAACACACCCAGATATCTCATTGTGCTAGTTCTTTCTAAACTTTTCCCGGACAACGAAACTTGTGGCATGGGTGTCTTTACCATGTGATTGTTCAAGGAAAACCACGTCACGAATGCCTTAGACGGATTAACCACTGCTCCCGTATCTCGACACCAATTTGTCAGTCTGTCCAGCTCCTTCTGTAGTTCCACGACGCACTCTTCTCGATTTCTGCCCTGTCTATACACCAGGATATCATCGGCATATGACATCGTTCTGCCAATACCTGTGATTTGATTGCCAGCGATATGTACTGTGTATACATTGAAAAGTACAGGAGATAGAGGCGATCCCTGTGGCAGGCCAGGGCTAATAACCGTTGGTGTAGATATCCAGTTACCACACTTAAGAACTACAACCCTGTGCATCAGGGCGGCGCCAACCCAACGCACGACAAAAGGATTAACTGCAAGATTTAACAGCTGGTGCATCAAGATATCCAAGGACACCCTATTGTACGCATCCTCAAGGTCTATTGCGACCGCACATGTCTCCATGCGCGAATCGAACCCCTCAAAAACATCCTGCGCAAATATGGCTGCATTTTGCCATGTCTTCTTTCCTGGACGATATCCTCCTAACAATGTTGGTAAACACTTATTTCTTTCAAGATAACACGATACCTTCCGGGCCACAATTTTTTCCAAAAGCTTGCCAATCGTATTCTGCATAGTTATTATTCTGTAGCCATGTATCCTGGTGTGGTCCTTCCCAGGTTTGTGTAGTGGAACTAAATAGCTGTGCAACCAGTCTTCTTTCACTGTGCCCTTTAGAAGGCTATTATTGAACATATCCGCCAACTCTCCCAACTCCTCATCCGTTCTTCGACTAATGTCATCGTATCTAATGCCATCTGGCCCTGGTGCTGTATTTTTTGTACTTTTCAGTGCCTTCCTGATTTCTTCAACTGTGATTAGCATATGGTTTTCCATGCTCAAGTTCTTACACGTGTCTGTGAGCGTTTTCCTGATTTCTTGATATGCCTCCACATTTCTCTGACCAATTTGTGCGGTGTAGTGTGCCAGCAATGCCGCACCTTTTGTCTCGTCCGTCTTCTGCCAGACGGTATCGTCGCTCTGGAAATCGGCAATAGTCACGCGTCTTGTGAGACCATTCATGGATTTGTGTAACCGCCAGAACAATTTTAGTGACTTTTCGCGTGTTATCTCTTTGCAAAATTCGTCCCATTTTGACGCCTTTGCTGACTTTGCAATATCTTTGAATGTTTGGACTAAGATATCTTTCTTCCGTTTCCATTGTGCGACCTCCATGGGCTGAGCCGCAACACGTTTCCGTGCCCTTTGCCATAGTGATACTGCTTTCCGTTTCTCGCTCCATGCCCTTTGAACCTCTTCGTTCCACCAGGAGGGCCTATCCCACACCAGATTTCCCACTACTTGAGCCTTACGTTTGTCTTGTCGAATTCTGCTCACAACATCCACTCCTCTTCGATCATATTTAAAGGATCTTAGCTTTGGCCTTATCTGCTTACTTTTGTCATTTTTTAAGAGAACAACACATGGGAGGTGGTCACTGCCATGATGCCCCAGCACGTCCCATTTGCAGATAGCCACAGCAGCTGATGACACCAATGCCAGGTCGATAGCGCTATCATCATCACCATCCCTGCTTGCCATCCTTGTTATACGGCCATCGTTAAGGCACACCAGGTCCGTATCTGTCAGGGCCTCCTCAAGTTCTCTTCCCTGTTTGTTCGAAGCACTATTGCCCCATGATGTACCTTTCGCATTGAAGTCACCACAAAAGAGGATCTGCTTTTCCTGTTCCATTATCTCCCCTAGGATCTTCCAACCCTGAAGATCAATGCTCGTGTTGCAGGCATACACATTTACAATCATGATTGGGTGCTGGACCCTCTGGACCCTCACTGCCTGTAACTGGATATTGTCACTATCCCACTTGGACATATCAACCTTGCATTCCGGTCAAAATGACTTCCGGTCAAAATGGTGGATGCAACGCAATTGTTTTTGTTTGTCACCAACAGTTTCACTTGAACAATGGATATATTCGTTGTTTTCATTTAGGAGATTGTGTGGTGATATGTTGTTATTCTCTGACCAGGAGGTCCACTCATTAAGATCTTCGCCGGTGCTAACGGAGTGCGTGCATCTGAGCTGAAGTCTTCGTGAGTGTAATCGTTGTCACACTGTTTGAAAAATGGCAGCCAATATCAAGCGGCCTAAACGAGGTGGCTCAAAAAGGAAAAGTCACCGGGCGGGTGCTAGAAGAACGAGATCGAAAACAGCTAGGCTAGGAATTAAAAACGTGCGTGTGCTGTTTTGGAATGTGGCCAGTGTACACAAGCGTAGAACAGAGCTAGAAAAGATGTGTTATGAGGCTGACGTCATTGCATTGCAAGAAACACAGCTAGGTGAAAGTGGTAATATCAGGATAGCCGGATTTCAGTGTTTCTACTACAGGCGACATCTTGGACAGGCAATCTTAGTACGCGAGGGTTTTAGTGTAATTAGTATTAGTGTATGATCTGATTGATCATGGTACTACCATGTACTCAATCCTCCCATACATGGAAATAGACGTGGTTGTAGAATATTAAGATATGCATGATGATAATGATGATTATCTTTCGCTGTGAAAGTACAGAATAGTTCTCTGCTATGCTATAAATAGCACGCTGTTTACATTTTTACTAGGTGACGTCACGGATTCCCGTGTAACACACATGACGTTGAAATAGATGCCGTGACGTCACATGTCCCGACGCAAACAAGTTTTAGTTATCGCTATCGCTGCACATAATAGCACTGAAGAAAATGATATTTTGTTACGCAGTGTGCTGTCTCTCTCTATCTGCCGAAAATGCGCTAACATTTGTGTGTTTTAGTGTTTTCTACGTATCAGCATCTATCAATTTCACTGGTGTTACACAGAAATCCATGAGGTCGAATAGTTAAAGATGTAAATGGTGTGCTATTGCGGTTCCTAATCCCTAAACCTAATCATATCCCCTAATCCTTACTCCCTAAACTAATTCCTATTCCCCAAACCTACTCCCTATTCCCCAAACTAATCCCTATTCCCCAAAACTAATCCATATTCCCTAAACCTACTCCCTATTCCCCAAACCTACTCCCTATTCCCCAAACTAATTCCTATTCCCTAAACTAATCCCTATTCCCCAAACCTACTCCCTATTCCCCAAACTACTCCCTATTCCCCAAAACTAATCCCTATTCCCCAAACTACTCCCTATTCCCCAAAACTAATTCCTATTCCCCAAACCTACTCCCTATTCCCCAAAACTAATCCCTATTTCCCAAACCTACTCCCTATTCCCCAAACTAATCCCTATTCCCCAAACCTACTCCCTATTCCCCAAAACTAATTCCTATTCCCCAAAACTAATCCCTATTCCCCAAAACTAATCCCTATTCCCTAAACCTACTCCTTATTCCCCAAACAAATTCCTATTCCCCTAACCTACTCCCTATTCCCCAAACTAATCCCTATTCCCCAAAACTAATCCATATTCCCTTAACCTACTCCCTATTTCCTAAACCTACTCCCTATTCCCCAAACCTACTCCCTATTCCCCAAACTAATCCCTATTCCCCAAACCTACTCCCTATTCCCCAAACTAATCCCTATTCCCCAAACCTACACCCTATTCCCCAAACTAATCCCTATTCCCCAAACCTACTCCCTATTCCCCAAACTAATCCCTATTCCCCAAACCTACTCCCTAATCCTAAGCCCTACGGCTAGCCCACAGGTGACGATATACCACGACACTAGAGGTACGGTCACAACGTAGCATTAAAAGCAACTTGTGTAATAACATGAATAATATGACACTCACCTTATTGAGAATTCTCTGCAGGATACACTTTTTTAACTCCAAAGGAACTTCATGAATATATCATTCGAACCGACATGTTTCCTTCTCCATATATACTCACATAAATACGATGAACATTGCCCTTAACATCTTCTACCCTGATTTCTAAATTCTCTTTTAACACTACCCCATAAACCCTCTATAGTATATCATCTGCTACTGTATACCACTGCGCATGTCCCTTATTAATAGCACTCTACAAGGCAATCCCAAAACAAAGGTCAGAAAACACATCGAAACTAGAGCAAAGGTCACAGAGGAGAACTATAATGTACTTCAGCCTCTTTAGCAGGTATAAATAAAAATAAAATTGTATGTAAAAATAAAATTGACACAAGTAAAGTATGTCTTCACTGTGACCTTTATTCTAGTTTTGAAGTATTTCCTGACCTTTGTTGTGTGATTTGGCAAGCTTACGGTTAAGTACTTAGAGTACGGGTAAAAATTTGATTTCGTCCACCGTTGTGCTATAAATCATATTGATTCACACCTTTTTAACCTTTACGACTCTGTGGTCGCAATATTGCGCCTATGAGCACAGCTCCATTGTGCCTGCGGGCGCATTCCCGCTACATAGGATATCGCCCGATTCCCGAGTATGGAACTTCACGAAGTAATGATCCCGTGACGTATAAAACCCACCAAAAACGAAGCTAGGAATACATCACAGTTTAAAGGTCAAATTCCTTTACTCATTACGATTGCAAGAAGAGAGAAAGCCGGCTAGTTATGTCAACGATTTTCTTGAGTGACTTTGCCCATTTTTAGCCATATTTTACTATCAAATTGAGTACCGCATGGCATGGCTAAGTGATCGTGAATACATGTTTAAATTGTTGTTTTTTGTGTTTAATATGTTCTTATTTGATAAGAATGTTTGTGTAGTCGTTCAAAAACACAAAAATAATATGTATCAGGGGTGCCACGTGTGTGCATAGACAATAATTACGCTGCGTGTCAGGCTAGACCTAGTGTTTACCGGAGGGACGTTATATGCGATTTCTTATACACTACATGTTTTAATTTGGTTTTTTTTGTGTTTAATATTTTGTTATTTGATAAGAATTTTTGTGTAGTCATTCAAAAACACAAAAATAATATGTATCAGGGGTGCCACGTGTGTGCATAGACAATAATTACGCTGCGTGTCGGGTTAGACCTAGTGTTTACCGGAAGGACGTTATATGTGATTTCTTCACGTTTTATTAGTTTTTTTAGTTCATATTATATTAGTTTTGATATAAAACAGTATATATACAATAAGTATAGGTATTTATGAGGATTTTATCAATGTTTCCATGCATTGCTCAAGTATTAGGGTCGTCAAAAAGTTATATGTGCGATTTGAAAATGGCGTTTTGCGATTTTTTCCCAAATTTTCCCCGAATTTTCAACTTCACAACTTGCTCACAACTGTCATATCATATCATACAACAACAAAAAAACATGACTATATTCACTATTCACTCCTTTATTTAGATATGCAAAAATTATTTTGATATCTTTTAAAACAAAAAAGTTATCACGTTTTCAAAACACCCACCATCAATAACGCAAATTTTCCAAAACATAATTCAGGACCAAGGGGATGTTTCTTAATTTTTAATTCAGGGCTCTAAAGGTTAAATTCACACAATTTTTAAAGGGTTTTTTTGTCAGATTTCGTGTATAAATCTCACTATTATTTGTTGAAGACATTTTTTACAAAACAATAGCTCATTTGGGCTGGGGGGGGATAACTTAACTTTTGGTTTAGTTACTAGTACAACAAGTCATGTACATATCATATTTGGGTGGGGTTAGCCCCCAAAACCTCCCACATATATACAGGCCTGACTCCATAGCTCAGCTGATAATCTTCAATTACCTTAACAAATGCAAATCTCCAATTCATCATCAGGTAGCATATCCATCCTGGACAAGATGTAGGAGTTATCACCGCCGTACAAAATTCCTGTCAAGCTTCCTGCTTCTGTGAGTGTCAGGGGGACTGTTAGGGGGTTTTTGATATTTTGTATCTTCTTCATGGCCTACCTATTTTCATTGCCCCTGCATCATCAGTGACTGTCTCCAATAAACAACCTCTGCACAGAATTAATTAGCCCCTCATTTGTGACTTTAAAATTATTGTCATAATTTTCGTTGATCATTGTTTATATACTTGAAGTTGCCTTGGCTATTTTTAGCATGCGACTTCAAGTAATATAAATATTGACCAAGGGAAACACGACAATAATCAAAGAATGGCTGAGCTGCTGCAAAACAACAAAACTAGCATTTGTAAGTGGCAGTATATGGGTGTGAATCCTGGACAATCACCAACAAGGTGAAAAATAAAATAGCAGCATTTGAAACAAAATGTTGCAGAAAAATTCTCAGAATACCATGGACCAAAAAGGTCACAAATTTAGCTATGCTGAGAGAAATGAATGTAACAGAAGACTGGCTAAGCAGCATGATTCTTTCCAGAAAACTACAATATTTTGGCCATATCAAACAGCATGACGGCCTAGAGCAGATCAAGAAAAAGATGGATGCAAGACATTAAAGACCACCTGAACATGACAAAAGCAGAAGCAAGAAGACTTGCTCAAGACAGACAGAAGTTTCAAAAGTCTGTAATGACTGCTACATCCTGTTCAGGATATGCTACCTGATGATGATATGCTATGAAAAATATAATTTAGAATCCATGACAATGATGGATGTGACTCAAGATCAATTTGAGCTACCAAGTCTTCCACAGTATGTATGTATAAAGCATCACAAACCGAGTTATGCCATCATGTGCTGTTGTGTGTCTTCTTAGACAAGCAGACCTTGAACTATCTGCCATTACTTTCTCCTTTGTCTTTATACCATTTCTGATCTTTCCCCTCCAATTAACACGATCCATGGCATCCTGTTGGCATCCCTGGATTTTATATCAATGCCTGTATCATGCATATCACATTTGCAGACGCCTCTGTATCAAAGTAGAGGTCAACCCAGTGATCTTTTTTCCAGATTTTAATTCTCCATAAAGTAGTTGTTTCGGTATTCTGCCATATTTCATCCTCGTTTTCCAGTCATCTGAGTCTGCGCAATCTGAGCATAGAAAAAAAAAAACTGTATAGTATTGTTTGTTCTCTCTAATACATCAGTGTTATTTACTTTGTCTTGCCACTTAAATATAAAAATTATACATATGTGCCACATGTGAAAGCTGTTTAGTTCATATTTCCCAGTGCATATAGGTTGGCCATGTTTCACTGCAGTAAAGGAGGGTACTGAGGACACAAATCTTGTAAACCGGGGGTTAAGTTTTTAAAGTTAATTTTCTGTTTCCCTCAATCATTTTTGTTAGTCTGTTCATTGTTATTATCAGCAGACTTCAAGAATTAAAAGTTGAAAGCAGGGATTAGCAGAATGTTCTTGAAGCCATTTAGAGTGAAAACACTGACCTCCATTAAAAACTCAGATAAGTATGTCTTTAAAAATATTTTGTCTTTTTTTTTGTGTAACTCTTTATCTTTGTTAGAACTTACATATAACACAAGTTTTGTTGGAGTTTTACAATGACTCACAGACTATTGTACTATGAGGTATTGGTATGAAAACATGCAAATAACAGTATAAAAGCCATTTTCAGTGTTTCCTCCTTCACTTTTCGTGGACCAGGGATATATAGGGAAAAATTACAAATATGTTGTCTCGTGGTCCACTATGAGTTGAGGTCTTTTTCAAGAAAAAACAAAACAAATAGGAAATCAACAATTAAAAAAACTAATAAAAACAGAAAACAATGGCGCTATTACAGAAGCACTAGAGGGCAGACATTGAGCAACACAGATGTCAAAAGTTAAAATGATCTATGTTACACAAATATTGCCATAGAAGTGACCCAAATGCTTAAGGGTGCCAAACTGAAATATAAACTGATTTTCAAGGGTGTAGCTAGCTCTGTCATCAATCATGCATAATCAGAGGGCAGTGACCTGAATATCATGGACACCACAATGATCATCACCATTGCAATGTATGGTGACAGGAGTAGGTTTGCTGTGATTAATGGCATAAAGATGCAGACAGAATTTGCATTCGCTTTATCTTATTAGGGTTTTTCTGTCCTGCTTTAATGTGTTTAGACATAACTATATAAATGGGAGTTTTAGCAGCTTACTGGCAGAGTGGGTCTCCATAACTGACTGTTTTAGTGGTTTTCTGGCAGAGATGCTCTCCATAACTGACTTTTTTTAGCGGCTTACTGGCAGAGGGAGTCTCCATAAATATCTTTTAGCTGTTTGTTTGAGATGAGTTCAATCACTTATTCAATTGTGTTTAGTTGGGATCCAAAGGGGGAACAAGGAGTAGTGACATTATTACTAGTCATGCTTGTTGTAAGAAGGTTTTTGGATGGGCTTAAGTGCCCTATCCCATTGAGGGTCAAAGTGATCTGAAAATGTATCAGACAGAAGGTGCAAATATCACAGCTGGCTGTAAACCATGGTACAACACGTTCTGTTTTCTTGACTGTTGTTGTTTTCGATATCCAAATGCTGGTGAGTAATGCTACTCTGTAAAACTATATAACAATAGAACTTGCGTAGACCACAAGTTTGATGAGTTTTACAATGAACTACAGTGCAGTATCTCTATGACAATACTTGTGTATACGTACATCATTGTTGCCTCCAACATCTCTGCTGTTCAATTTCTGTCATCTAATGCTTTTGTGATGTGCCCTTATTTTTACAATTTGTTCACTGTTTGTCTTGTATTTTCGTGAAAAAGACTTTAAGATCGAAATGTTGAAAATATTTTGTATGCTGTTTTTTTATTTTTTCTTACCAATACCCTACAGTCTGATAGTCTGTGTGTTTATTGTAAAGTTGATCTAACTTGTGTTCTACATAAGTACAATTAAACAGTATATACAACCAATACTGATGATATATAATGCAAGTAAATCTTGGACAATCAGCAGAAAGTGAAAAATGATGTTACGACACTGACAGATAAAAGTATAATGAAGATATCTTGAAGGAAGTTCATTTAAAAAAGGATCGCACGATTCAGAAAGAGACTACATATTTTTTTACACATTACGAGATGAGGAAAGATGATAGTCATGATAACCAGCATCGCACGGCATGGACCATTAGTAGAAGAAAGTACTCTGTTACAGATAAGTACAGCACCTGTCTCCGACTGTCAATACCGGCACCTGACTCAGACTGTCAATACCGGCACCTGTCTCAGACTGTCAATACCAGATTCAATCTCCATTGTAGGCAATGATTCATCTGTACCATTTAGAAAGCAATGGCAACCTACTGAATGAATTTATATTGTCTAGAAAGTAGCTGTATCCAAAAAAATTCTGGGTTGATTGCTTCATCCTGAATAGGATACCATATTTTTTTTTATAAACTGCTTTTTATACAGAAGTATGTTCAAATTTAAGTTAAAATAACACATTTACATGTTATTTTTACTGAATTACAGAATGATCCTGTTGTAAGTTGACAGATGTGAGACAAGTGCATGCATGTCTTGTTATGTTGTGCTGTTGTTTCCCAAAGGTGTGCTCAATCCATTTTATTCTGCTGAGTCTCTGTCTTGCTTTAATTTATGGTTTAATTTATTTTATTCAAGTCTATCAAATGTGCCTTTAGTCAATTTTGTTAAGCAGTGAGAATAATCAATATTCAACTTGTAATCTGATGAAATTTTTTTCATTGCTACTTGCTGTAAAAAAATACTTACATTTAAAAAAAAAATTGTTCCCTTGTTCTTGGATAGGAAAAAATTGAGGGCAGACATCTTGCAGCAGTACCCAAACCTCAGTGAAGATGATGTATCAAAATTGGTACCAAACAAGGAAGAGATGACTCTTGCAAAGATCAACACACACAGTGATGACAATGTTGTTGTTTTCTCAGTGGCTAAGAATCCTATATTCTATGAACTTTTCAGAAAACTCTACCCAACAGGTATAGTCTAGTTGGCAGTGTGAAATATTTAACATATTTGATAAATATTTGAAAAAAATGTTTAATTCAATTTTACAAATGAGCATATTTGTAACATTTGATATTGTTTAGTATTTGTATATTGCTAAACATTTGTAAATTGCATAGTTCATTTAATATTGCTAGGTATTTTCAATTTGCTTAGTTCATTTAATATTGCTAGGTATTTTCAATTTGCTTAGTTCATTTAATATTGCTAGGTATTTGTAAATTGATTTGTTCATTTAATATTGCTAGGTATTTTAAAATTCATCATCATCATCAGGTGCCATGCCGGCTGGCATAGGCGATCATGGCTTTCCACACACAGCTCTCTGTCTCCAGTATTATGTATCAACTTCACTGTTGTTTCCCTGATGTGCCAGGTTGTCAAACTGTCTAATATTTTCTCACGTTGTCGCCCTCTGTCTCTTGCCTTCAATCTTGTCTGTTGTGACTATGTTCTCCAAACCTCCCTGTCTCATGAAGTGGCCAAAAAATGAAGATTGTCTTTTTCTTATATTATTGATTAACCTTTACGACTCTGCGGTCGCAATAATGCGCCTATGAGAACAGCTCCATTGTGCCTGCAGGCGCAATCCCACTACATAGGATATCACCCGAGTACGGAACTTCACAAAGTAATGATCCCGTGATGTATAAAACACGCCAAACGACGCTAGGAATACGTCACAGTTTAAAGGTCAAGTTACTTTACTCATTACGACTGTAAGAAGAGAGAAAACCGGCTGGTTTTGTCAGCGAATTTCTGGAATTACGTTGGCCATTTTTTAGCCATATTTTACTATCAAATTGAGTACCGCGTGGCATGGCTAAGTGATAGTGAATACATGTTTTAATTGTTTTTTTTAATGTTTAATATGTTGTTGTTTGATAAGAATGTTTGTGTAGTCGTTCAAAAACACAAAAATAATATGTATCAGGGGTGCCACGTGTGTGCTTAGACAATAATTACGCTGCGTGTCGGGCTAGACCTAGTGTTTACCGGACGGACGTTATATGCGATTTCTTATAAACTACATGTTTTAATTGTTGTTTTTTGTGTTTAATATGTTGTTATTTGATAAGAATGTTTGTGTAGTTGTTCAAAAACACACAAATAATATGTATCAGGGGTGCCACGTGAGTGCATAGACAATAATTACGCTGCGTGTCGGGATAGACCTAGTGTTTACCGGGCGGACGTTATATGCAATGTCTTCACGTTTTATTAGTTTTTTAGTTCATCTTATACTAGTTTTGATATAAAACAATATATATACAATAAGTATAGGTATTTATGAGGATTTTGTCAATGATTCCACACATTGCTCAAGTATTAAGGTCGTCAAGAAGTTACATGTGCGATTTGAAAATTGAGTTTTGCGATTTTCCCCCCGAATTTTCAACTTCACAATTGTCATATCATACATACAACAACAACAAAAACATGGCTATATTCACTATTCACTCCTTTATTTAGATATGCAAAAATTATTTTGATATCTTTTAAAATAAAAAAAAGTTATCACGTTTTCAAAACACCCACCATCAATAACGAAAATTTTCCTAAAAAGAATTTAGGCCCAAGGGGATGTTTCTTAATTTTTAATTCAGAGCCCTAAAGGTTAAGGTCTGCTTTGCATTAGACTCTTTCACAACTCCACATTAGTTTTTCTTGCAGTCCATGATATTCTCAGCATTCTTCTATAGAACCACATCTTTATTACCTCTAATTTCTCACTTTCCAGTTTGTTTATTGTGCAAGACTCACACCCATATGTTAGTATAGGAGTTATATGGTACTGCAGAACTCTCTTTCTCACCTCTAATGACAAGGTCATATTACACAATATATTTTTCATTTTTGTGAATGTTGTTTTTGCCTGCCCTATTCTGCTACTTATTTCTGTTGAACTTCTTCCATCTGCTGTAATCGTTGTACCTAAATATTTGAATGTGCGGACCTGTTTTAATACTATATCATTCACTTTGATCTTGCAAAGTGCTGTATTTTGTTTCTTTGAAATAACCATTACTTCTGTTTTCTTTATATTTAGGAAGAGACCTTTCTCTTTACTTTCTGTGACTACTACATTAATTAATTCTTGAAGGTATTCCTCATTTGTATCAATCAGAACAGTGTCATCCGCATATCTCAAATTATTTATGTTATGTCCTCCCACTGATATTCCAGGGGTATCAACTGTTGCACACATTATATTTTCACTGTATAAAGAGAACAGGTCTGGTGAAAGTACACATCTCTTACTCTTTGTTTTATTTGTTGAAAAGGGCCAAATTGATTTCCTACTCTTATTGCTACTGTTTGGTGCCAGTACATGTTCTTGATGATTCTTAAATCCTTATTGTCGATGTCCAAATTTATTTTATTAAATTTATTTATTTTAGTTTGTGGGAAACCAAACATTTTGATACTTTTTTAATAGACTCTGTATATCATGACACCAGGTTGCAATGAAATAGTTAATGTAATATCCACAGGCAAAATAATTGTAAAGAAGAAATGAAGGCAATAAAAAAAACGGCTACTAATGTGCTCATAAAACTAATTAAACATTGCAAGTGCCACCTAATCTCTAAACCAATCCAAACCACCAATGTTACATGCTCTAAAAGTTTCCTAAAGTATTCCCATGAATGAACTTCCATCACACAATGCAATGAATCTAAGGCTATATTTTGCATCATTTTTTTCCACTGCAATGTGACTTAAATAATGATCAAAAGATATAGAGTATTGGCTTAATTTTAATCTGGTTTCCCTATTTGTATTTGATCCCTGTCAACAGAATAGTACACTTCTTCTAAGAGAATCACCCCAAGTACGTAACTCCATAGCTCAAGTCATAATCTCCAGGAACTTCCATAAAATACATGTAAAAAACATTTGGATCCAACTTCCAACCCATAACATTGTAAAAATAAGGCGAACGATTTAACCACTTCGCCAGTAGAGATCCCCTGTTAAGTAGACAAAAAAACATATTAATTTCTCATTTCTCTTATTAATATATGGAATGTAATTCTTACCAGATCTTAATGTTTGTTATGGTTCTTCTTTGCTTGTAATATGTGGATAACATCTGTAGCTGCTTCCGACCTTTTATCACATGAATCTCATGCCCTGAACGTGCTGAAGATCATGGTAATGAGAGAACATCTCAACATACATCCAATACATCTATAGCCTACTAGAATTAAACACTGTGATTGATGACATAACTAAGCTGACATTTGGGTTATTCTATATTAAATATGACATAAGTAGGACTGAACATGGTGAAGACTGTATTTAACCAGTGAGCTATTGGAACCATTTGGTTCCCATACCACTATGACATCTACTGGGAGAAATTAGGCACCAATGGAGTGGACTGCATTAACACCTGTTCATATCCAATATTTGTAATGACTATTTTGAGTCGTATGTGTAATTATATTGTTTATTTTGAGATGAGCTCAGTTGTTTATTGTTTCTTTATAGTATACACCTTGTGGCAGTTTCCAGACATGTTACCTGTTTTCAGAACATGGCCACCTGTGTTTGAAAAACTTCAAAAAGGGGCTGGTAAGTGCTTATTATTTAAATTGAATATACTCCGAACTATAATTCCATCTCTACAAAGTGAAACTGGCCAATGTATATCCACATGATATCTGTTGGTCTCACCAATGGCCCACTAGAGAAACCACCCATGCAACAGAAAACTTTAGTAGATGACATGAAGTCTGCTGTCCTCTGCCATACAGTGAAGCTAAAACACTAATCTGCAACCATTATAAATCACAGTGGACAAAAGAACAAAAGATATGGATATTGATTAGAAACTAGACCCCATACACCAAGTTCATAGGCAATAACAGACCATCATCTTTCGAGTTAGAACTGGCCACTGCAGACTTCAGGGCCACTGTACTTATCAGGGTGGCCCACATATATGTGAATGTCCATGTGGAACAGGTATATAGACTCCAGAATGCAATGAACTGCAAGACAAGATGTGACCACACTGGACTAAACCGAGGCAAAAACTTTGGGACAGCCACTCTGACTTGGCGAAGACTGGGAGCTTCATCCTAGCTACTGGCCTGATGATCTAGCAATACCATGATCTAGAATCCTGATCTTAGAAAGAAGAAGAGGAGGCTTTATTCTTATGGAAGTTTCATAGCATGTCATCTATACAATTATGCTTTTCATGTGTGGGTTTTTATGCTTTGTTATTTGTGTACATGCATGCACTCTCTATGTTTGGTAGGGAGCCAGAGATGTACTGAGCAGCTCTGGGGAGGTGGAGACTAGCTATACAGTTCCTTTGACTGAGGTCTATCGTAAAGACACAGTGACTCAGAACGTGAAACACCTTTTGTCTTGGACATTTGGTTACATACATGGGGCCATAGAGAAATTCAGCATAACCAGTAGGTATTTGATGATGAGGAATTAGCTCAGTGAACCCTATTTTGGCTGAAATAGCTAGCAGCAGTGTATAGACATAAACTTACCTTCATGGTGATATGAAAGTAATTTTTCTGACTTTGGTCTGGAGTGGGCAGAAAATTCACACTTCCCAGGAAGTGGACAGAAGAGCATTAGCCCATGGACTGCTGGATCAGCAACCAATCAACCAACCAATGTATATAAAATAAATGGTTCCCTGGTTCAAGCAGGATTGACTTGCCCTTAGATCCCAAACAGCATCACTTATCTTGGCTGTTCAGACTTGTCCCATGCCTTATTGTACAAAATTACCAATGATCAGTCGCATCAGCCAAGATAAGTGACGATCTTTGGGATCTGTGCACAGAACTATTCTGGAGGAAGACTTGCCTTTTCACATCGTTTAAACATGCCTTTTATTTGGTGATGAGGGCTCATGTTTGGAGATAGGAGTGTAGGAGAAATTGAAGGCGCTCAATCTTCTTTTGTCTTTCCCCAGGTGGTTTGTTTTCCACTCTTGCCGTTAAGCATATGGGTGATTGGAACTCAAGCTTGTGTTCCAATGCCAGATGTGTGGCCTTGACTGTGTTCAGGATGTCCCTGACGTTTTCTATCCATCTTTTTTTGTGGTTTTCCTCTGGCTTTGTACCCTGATCTCATTTGGTTTTATGCCTTTATGGACAACTTGTGAGGATGCATTCTCATAATGTGGCCAAACCACTTGATCTGCTGCCTTTCTATGTATTCTGTGCAAGGTGTTATACTTATTCTTTCCCTAATGTCTTAATTTCGTAATCTATCAAACCTGGTGACCCTGGCGGCTTTCCTCAAGCATTTCATCTCACATGTCACTATATTTCTGTAATGTGAAGATGAGAGAGACCAGGTTTGGCACTGTCTCAATATGTTTTACAAAATCATCATCAATCTTGTAAGACTATCATTAACTATAAATGCAGTCTGATTGACTGATCTGATTTTAAGGTTAAAATATTAGATTAGAAAGTTATTTACACATGAGAGTGCTATGCACCGGTAACTACTGAATCTAATTACTGTTTTAGTTAGCCTGATATGGAGGGAAGGCTTACGACAACTCAGTTGTTAGTGCACTATCATCCTAGTCAGGAGATCTGAGGTTCAATTTCCAGTTCAACTGGGAAATTTTTTTAAATCACAGTTGGCTCCTAGGTCAACCAGGTTTTCTAGGAAAGTAAATGCTGTGGGTGTGATGCATCCCCAGGTATGATGTTGGTCAATGAAAAATACACACCTAACTATTTTTCCTAATCGTGCTAATCTGCGGGAGTTTGATACTGAACCTAACAGAAGAAGTAGTAGAAGCAATGAAAAAATTACAATATTGATAGAAGTGCTAAGATTACTGTTTGGGAAGTTGCTGAACATCGGCCTGAAATGTGTGTGTTTCTGAATTTTATACAAATTTGAGACTTCTATTACAGTTTTCATTTCTACCGTTAGATTTTTGGAATCTTTGCTTGTAGATATTTGACACTACTTCTCCACATTATCACAAACATAGGAACAGTAGTCGCAGAGCATACCCCCTTCTACTTCCTGTTCACAGTTTTTAAGAATTTTGCACCTGTGGAACTTTTTATTGTTTTGGAATACCACAGAGAGACAACTTTTTTGTGACGTCATTCTACCAGCACATATCAATGGCTGCTGTATCATTGTTGAATTTGCCTTCCACCAACAAAGAAGCAGCTCTCTTGTTACAAATGTGAGGAGTGCTTGCTTGCGAAAAGATATGCATGCAGGGAGAAATGGGATGAAATTAATCTACTGTTCTAATGGACGAATTTGCTGGAAATGTAGTTCCAAAAAACATCAAAAGCGAATTAATCTGAAGATCGATATTTGCATACGGTTTTCAAACCATTCATTCGTGGAGATATGCCAATTCTCCTATGGTTTGGGCTCACCAGATGACATCTGCAGTATAGTACAACTGTCGACTGCAGATAAAAAAGAAAGCAGTTGTTCAGTGAGATTTGTTTTTGTGTGAGGTTTGAGTACACACTATATCACAACTGCTATGACGACACATCAGAGGGGAAGGCATGATTGTGGAGATTGACGAAAGTTTATTCTCCAAAAGAAAATAAAACACAGAAGAGTTTTACCTCAGCAAGGGATTTTTGTCTGCATTTGTTGTGAAACTAAAGAAGTCTTCCTCTTGCCAGTAGAAAACAGAAACACAGAAACCTGCTACAAGCAATTATTGAGAATGTGACACCTGGATCAACAATTTGATTGCTGGTGAGGCTACCAAACAACAGAGATCAAAAGAGCCAGTTTCACTCACCTCACAAGGAATCATTGGTACAACTTTGTCGATCCGGAAATGGGGGCCCACACAACAAATTGAGCGTATGTGGAGAAGTGCCAAGTGACGAAACAAGAAACATCGGACAGCACGGCACCACTTAAAAAGTTACCTGGCTGAGTTCATGTGGCGATCTCGGTTACAGGCTAACGTGAATCCGTTTTATGCCATATTGGAGGAAATGGTAAACTACTGGCCACCTTTCTGACCCCACACAAAACACCCTACCTCCATCCCTAGCCCCTGCATGTTCCTATCCATAATATCCCCTCCCTTTCATTATATTTACATGATTCTAAATGTAGACACACCCGCTACTTGTTAATTGTTGTCAGGGGAAGTATTAAATTACCATAGCAAGAACACTCTTGTTTGTCTCCCTCGCTACAAAAGGGTGGAACATGTAAAAGTGTTAAATTTATTGTGAACACTATAGTACCTAACCCTGGCGCCCTGCCCTCCTAGTTCCTAAAATCTAGCAGTATCCTGCAGTTGTACTAACGTTCTGCAAGTGACATAATTTCTTGGACCGTGCAATAAAATGAAAACAATGTGCAAAACATCATTCACTACCAATGAACATGTGCGTTGAATCTTGTTTCGTTCATATCCCGCAATAATAATGAAAGATAGGGGGTATGCTATTATAGAACCCAAATATATATTACTGCTTCTCTGCCTGAGACATAATACTTTTGTTGATTTATCAGTATACAAGAATACTTGTTTTTAACAAATTTTATCTGAAATCGTTAATTTGTGTGTGTTGTATTATCCCTAGACCTCATGTTGCCTGGAGTTATCCCTGACAAAGAGCCATCTCCAAAAATGTTTGGCAACCTTCAGAAAGGAGACCTGGTTTGTGTCACAATAGCTGGAAATAGGTGAGTATTGGCCAGTGCTGTACAACACATGCTGTGGTGATTTTTTTTTGTTTTGTCTATTATATAATGGCATACATTTGCTGTGGTTCCTTTCTCTTCGCTATGTCAGTTGATATATATTTACTATCTAGTTCTTCTATGCCATGAGATTAAACCCTAGTGTCTTCTGTGTTATTTTTTGCAGTTAAGAATATGAAGTTTATGTTGTCACAAGAAATGGTAACTATCTCTTTCTGAGTGGTGGCTTATATTTTTCTTCTTCTTCTGCATTTATTCTTAAACTCCTGCAGATGAGCAGGATGCAGTCCAGAGAGTAGAATGTGTGGTATCATAGTTTGCAGATTAGCTGCTATATTTGTCCCTTTTGGTATGCCACATCCTACTTCAGCAAGGCTTCTGTGTCACTTTGAACCAAAATGGGGTGGGACAGCCAACTCCACTGTCACTTTGCTAACCCCTTTGTTGAATTTCCAGTATAGGACCTTGATGACCAATTTCGATGATTGTCTAAACTGCTATGATGCATCAGAAAAATGGCTGCCTTAGTGATATTGTTATGAAATATACCTCATCCGAGGCACTATGTCACTCCAAAGTGTCTACTCCCTTGAGTCTATTGTGTCTATTGTCTTTCCCCAGGTGGTTTGTGATCCACTCTTGCCGTTTAGCGTAGTGGTGATTGGAGCTCGAGCTTGCGTTCTAAAGTCAGATGTGTGGCCTCGGCTGTGCTATGACCGTGTCTGTACAGGATGTCCCTGACGTTTTATATCCATCTTTTCCATGGTCTTCTTCTGGATTTGTACCCTGATCTCATTTGGTTATATGCTTGTACAGGCAACTTTTCGTGATGCATTCTCATAATGTGGCAAAACCATGTTGGTTAAAATTCATCCAATCTCATTGTTCTTGCGCAATTTTACCTGTCAGATGTAATCACCATGGCAGAACATGTTGACCATCATTACAGCAGAGATGATTGTGATTCTTTGAGCGAATCTGAAGTTGAAAGTGATGTCTTATGGAACAGTTTCAATAGTCGAAATCATAGGCCTAATGAAGATAACTCGGATAACCACAACAGAAGATATGCAGCTAATTTAGTAAGTGTAAATAGGGTTAAAAATGAAGAATATTCATAGCAGAATTGGCCATGAAAGGGCTGATGTGCAAAACAATTATTGTGCATGAAGAAAGCTTGCTAGAAACATACTTATTGAGCTAAATACTCTTGCTTCATGCAAGTGAACACCAAGGTATCATGACATCTACAGCTGGATTTCAGTGCATCAATTTTAAAAAACAATTTCATTCATATCACAGAAGTGAATAGATATTATAAAAACCACCTAGCCAAGCACACAGGCAGTGTTAAACTCACGAAGTTGACAACTGATGGGACACCTGATGCAGTAGTTGAGATCTCTGCTTTCATTGGCCTACGTATTGCACTGGGAATGTGCTGCAAACCAGCAGTTTCTGACTACTGGTGCAAGAACTATTGGTTAAACAACACAACTTATTCAAAAATTGGGGGTAGAAACAGATATCAACTGCTATATAGAAACCTACACTTCAGTAATAATCAGGTTAGAATTCCAAGGGGACAGCCTAGCTATGATACCCTGTTCAAGATACGACCACATCTTGACATTATTTGCCAAGCTACACTCAACATTACACATGTGGTCACAAGTTGTCAATAGATGAATTGATGGTGCGATTATATATTTCAAGCAATACCTACCAGCCAAACCAACCAATACCTACCAGACAAATCCACAAATTGGGGATTTAAACTATTTGTGTTTGCTGATTCAAGCATACAATAGCGCCTAAAATTAATGATGACCAATTGATGCCTTGCTTCTAATTATATCACACTAATTATAAACATGAATTCAAATAGAATGATAAAGTCAGAGAAGAGACACATCAAAATTTCACCACAGATGTTATCAGAAAACACAGTTGGTCCTACATTGAGCATGTCCTACGCGCAGACACTAACAATATACACCACCAATCTCTTGAATGGATACCTATAGGCAAAAGAGCAAGGGGTAGACTAAAAGAAACACTCAGAAGTACAATACTTAGAGGAAGTAAAACAACCAATATTCATACTAATCAAGAACTGCACAGAATAGCTTTGAACGGACAGAATTGGAGAGATCTGCCCTATGCGCTAACTTCAGCGCAAAAGAAAAATGAATGAATGAATTATAAACAGAACAGTGTGCAGCGAAGGACAGTCACCCTCAGTTTCCTAGATGAGGAATATCCACAAGATATATGGATCAGAGTATACACAGATGGGTCAGCACAGAATGCAGTGAGGAATGGAGGTGCAGGTGTATATATAGAATATCCACACAAGCCTAGAGATATGATCAGAACACCAACAGGGAAATTCTGCAATAATTGTGATGCAGAAATCCAGGCAATTAGTGTGGCAACTAAACAACTGCTGAAATCCAACTCTGGCCTACAGCCTGTGGTATTCTTGACAGATGCAAGGTCAGTACTTTAAGCTCTCCAGTCTGGAAAACTAACAGACTTGCAAAAACTACTTAATGAATTGTCTTACCAGTATAGGGTATCAATGCAGTGGATACCCTCTCACTGGAATACCAGAAAATGAAAAAGCAGACCAACTGGCTAAGGAAGGTGCTGCCAAAGACCAACCAGATGTACCAATCACCTACCATCAGAAAAAACAGATGATCAAGTCAATAAGAAAGTCACAAACACCAACACAAGATGACTATCACATTATGAACAGATCAGAACAAGTTATAATTCTACGTCTCAGAACAGGACACAACCGACTCCAAAGTCACATGTATACTAAGTTCAAGATTGGCAAAACAGCCGTGTGTACATGTGGACAGGCAGCACAAAATATATAGCCAAACATATACTTCAGACATAGAGGCAGACATATTGGCCAGAGGAAACGCACTGGAATCAAAGCTCAATGGGCCACTCTATGAACTACAAAAGACAGTGAGTTTTATTCAGGAGACGGAATTACAGATATAGACACATTTCAAGTGAACAAAAGAAGAAGAAGATATCACACTGTTGTGAATTATCAGTGGCATTGAAGGAGACTCTAGCAGAGACTGATGCCAACTTCAACCACCACTAATGAAGAAAGCAGTTCAGATTAACCAGAGGTACAGAACTATTCAGAGCATTCACAATTATTCATTACTAGAATCTATCTATATGCTGATTCCTTTTTGACTTGCGACTTCAGGGGTAGAAGAGTTCTCTGGAGAAGCCCTTTGCATGCACTATATATATATATATATCGAGGTATTTGTTGCCTACCTTATTTCGGTGGTCCAATGCGCTCATGGTTTACCCCTAGCTCCATGGCCATTGTATCTATGTAGCATCACTTGTTGGGGAAAACTGTCTGCTGGTAGTCTGCTGACATGTGTGAAAACCATTTGACCTGCTGTCTCTTAATGTATTCTAGTATCGGTGTTGCACCAGCTTTTTTCCTAATGTCATCCTTCTTTATTCCTTCTTTTAGCGATATTCCTAAGATTCTTCACAAACATGCTATTTCAGTTATCACACGTTTACTTTTGGCTTTCGCTGTCATTGTCCACATTTGACATTGGTAACACAGTGTTGGTACAATAATCGTCTTGAACAATGTCATGTTGGTGTTTAAATCTACATATTTGTTTATGAGGATTGATGTCATCTGTCCTTGTGCTTGATATGCTGTACTGCATCGGATGTGTATTTCTTTACTACTCCTCCCTTCTGCTGTTATATTGCTTCCTAGGTACGTAAATTCTGTCATCTGGTTGTCTTTGGTTTTCAATATAAATATTGATGTTTTTTCCTCTTCTTCCTATGTTCACTACCTCTGTCTTTTCTGTATTTATATTTGTATCTGTGCAGCTTTTGTTTTTTCGAAAGCCCATTTGTGTGTTATTGAGCAGGGGTTCTATGTATGTGTGCATCCTTTTCCCAGGTATTTTGCTAAAAAATTTCCCAGTGTGGCTTAGTAGTGGTATGCCTCTGTATTTGGTGCAGTCCCTCTTATTGCCTTTTTTCTTCCAAATTGGAACTATCACTGCTTTGTTCCATCGTGTGGTGTTTTTTGTGTCTTCCATACCATGTTAAACAGCCTTTGGGGCCACTTTATTTATTCCTGTTGTTGTTAATATTTTTTTATCAGTTCTATCAATAATAGATAGAATCCACAGACACATATTTTACTCAAGAAATGAAAATACAATAGAAACAAACATTTCATTTTTTTAATTACCAAATTTTATTGTTTTTCATGTTGAAATGTATGATCATTTGTTGAATTTGTATTTAATTTTATTGATAACTGTCCATATTCTGAACATTTAAGTGTAATGGCTATGAGCACATTTGTCTTAAAAGTTAGGGAAATAATTGATTTTGAAAAGCACCTGAAAATATCTATAAATAGCCTAGTAAATTCAAGATGGCCATTATGATCACATGACTAAGTTACATAAATTAAGTCTATTACACATAAGAAATATCCGTTGTGTCTCTGAAAATTTCATTTTGATACGTTTTTTCAATTATTTTATGAATTTTCAAACACAAAACAATTTTCAAACATACAGTTTCTAGTTACACTAGCAATTCTATTTGTATTTTTACATACATTGTATTATCATATCTTTAGAATCTGCTAGGAATTGTGTAGTCTGATTTAATAGTGAGGATGAATTAATTAATTTCAAGTTAAAATTTTAAAAAATGTGTTATATTATTCAGGTCACCAGTTGTGCTTGGTAAGGCTTTGCTAAGTGGAGAAGATATGTATATGTCAGCTCTAAGAGGTAAAGGTATCTCTGTTTTGCACATCTACGGAGACAATCTATGGTAAGGACAGTTATTAAAATGTAATCTTGATTTTTATCTCTCTGATGTTTAGTCTTAATTATGAATATAGTATCTGTTTAATTTAATGTAGTTAGCTAGTGTTGGCATCCTGTCTCAGTAGCTGCTGGTTTGATTTCCATTGCCACAAATCTCTCATTAGCTGAGGAAAAATTGTTATCTCAACAGCTGCTCCTTCAGCAATAGAAGCCTGCAAGAGCAAAAAAAGGAGTAGTTTATATGCAATGATAGACTCGCTTGAAAAGCTAACCAGTGTTTCAAGATGTTTGGTGTTTCAGTGTCTTGTTAGTTAGCTTGTTACTTTCTTGCCACATGCGTCACATAGGGCAGAGATTTTGATTTTCCGTGCGTTGCGGTCCGCTTCCTGTACTTTTAGTTCTTGTGTGGATTTGCAACCTATTATTTCTCCTTCTTTAAGTGTGGTGCTTTTTAGGGTTTATTTGGGTCTTCCTCTTTTTCTTTTCCCCTCAGGTGTTCACATAAGGGCTTACTGGTTCAGAATCAAATAAACCTCTGTTTCAGAATAGTGGGTAATGTTACGATTGCGCTATTAGGACACAGATCAAACAACCATAGCAAGTACGAAAAACATAACTGGAAACTGGAAAACCCTGTCTTGTGGATGCCAGTATATTGCAAAATCCCAAGAAATGAAGTAGCAGATAAACTTATCATTCAAAGAAGGTGGTACACTACAACAAGGTAATATAGGAATCACTTAATGAATTAGTCAAAGCAACAATTAAAGCCACCCTCAATTCCAAGTAGGAGCATGACCACCCAGATAAAATGAAGAATAATGTTCACCATCAGCTTGCCAGACTGGACCATTTTCCTGCCGTGCACAGAATATAAGACTATGACACCACCTATACTACAAGTTCACGATTGGCACAACAGACTTGCGCATTTGTCCTTTCATAAAAAAACTCTATGGCACTGTCTAGAACTTGACACAAACAGCTACTTTTGTGTCATCAATGTGGCAGTCTAAAAGTGAATGAAGATCATCAATAGATTGATGTTTACCATAGTAAATTAATGCCAGAACAAGTCTGAAATATTATATCTTTACCATAGTAAATTAATGCCAGAACAAGTCTGAAATATTATATCTTTAGCATAGTAAATTAATGCCAGAACAAGTCTGAAATATTATATCTTTAGCATAGTAAATTAATGCCAGAACAAGTCTGAAATATTATATCTTTAGCATAGTAAATTAATGCCAGAACAAGTCTGAAATATTATATCTTTACCATAGTAAATTAATGCCAGAACAAGTCTGAAATATTATATCTTTACCATAGTAAATTAATGCCAGAACAAGTCTGAAATATTATATCTTTACCATAGTAAATTAATGCCAGAACAAGTCTGAAATATTATATCTTTAGCATAGTAAATTAATGCCAGAACAAGTCTGAAATATTATATCTTTAGCATAGTAAATTAATGCCAGAACAAGTCTGAAATATTATATCTTTAGCATAGTAAATTAATGCCAGAACAAGTCTGAAATATTATATCTTTACCATAGTAAATTAATGCCAGAACAAGTCTGAAATATTATATCTTTACCATAGTAAATTAATGCCAGAACAAGTCTGAAATATTATATCTTTAGCATAGTAAATTAATGCCAGAACAAGTCTGAAATATTATATCTTTAGCTGCTACATTGTTCTCAGTAATTGATCCCGGTGTGTTAAATTATTTCCCCAATGAATTTGCCCCTGTGCTGAATCTTTTTCCTGTCCTACAAGTTTGACTCATGTTGACTCTTAGCGATTTCAGAATTAAAACATTTTTATCAATAAGGAGATAGAAAATAAAAAAACCAGTTAACTTGTCAATAGCAGTTAGATAGTGGAACAAGTAAAAATGTGTGTGTAGCAGCTAGAGAGGTAATATTGTAGGAGTAGTGTTTACCATATCAGCCTAGTATTCCTTAGTTCACATCAAATATACACCTAACACTGCATTCCTCATATACTTAATGGTATGAAAAAAGGACTTGAGTTATTTACTTATCAGAAAAGTGACTTGAGTTACTTATCTGAAAATTATCTTTGTTTCACCAATGTGTTATTACGAATCATAACAAGAGCAAGCAATATTAACACTAACCTGCAATACATGTTGTAGAAGATGGTTAAGAAGAATTGAGGATAGCTAACCCATCCTGTAAAAGATTAAAATGATTGAAAAATGCCACTCTAAAGTTGGATGTTCTAACCTCATCACTTTAATGTAAATTTGATCATAGAAATACAAACTTTATACAGCTTTTGGACTCTTGGAATGAAATTGCATGTAAAACAGAAAATATTCTGACAGTGTTTCCATAAATAATATATTGAGTATTTCCCTTTGCTGACATGACATTGTTGACTTTCCTAGTTGATATCATCGCAAATTATAAATATATATATATTATCTGTTCTTCAATATGTAAATAATTATATGGATTATTAGCATGTAAGAAACTAGAGTATACTTCTTCTGCGTTCGCTCTCTGATAATTACCACGAATAAATCGTGTAATTTCCATAGGGGAGCATGAAGTATGTTGTACTGCTAGTTCCACAGTAGAGCTGTATTATTTGCACCTCGGTTGGCTCACTCTGTGGCCCGGACATCCGAATTCCAGAGCATCCCTTTTGTCATGCCTTTAATTTGGTAATGGGCTTCCCTAGCCTGTAACAGCCTGCCTTTCTGTCGACAGGCAACGGGTGTGTAATGACTCTTCACCGAGACGATTGTCATTCACGTTCTATCTCACACAAGGCGTTCTGTAGCCAGTGAACTTGCCACGTGTAATTATACATTTTTTTGCCTGTGCCCAATGAGTACTAAACTTTTCCTCATTCACGAGCCTGGTTCCGGTTTAGGAAGAATTCGACAAAAGAGTTGGACCTGGACTCTTTTACCTCCTTAGCCGAGGTGTCGTTCACTGACATAAGTCTGAGTCACACCACGCGTTTGGAAGCAAAGTATGTGCTCGAGCTGAACGACTTTGTCCCATTTGTGCCTGAGCCCATCAGATACTGAACCCTTTCTCCTGTGAACATGTTTCTGGTATAGGAAAGCTCGACAGAAGAGTTGGGCGAGGGCTGCTTTCGTTGTCCCGTTTGTGCCTGAGCCCATTGGGTACGGAACTCTTTCTCTCCACTAGCATGTTTCCGGTATAGAAAAGCTTGACAGTAGAGTTGGGCCAGGCCTGCTTTCTTTGCCGGGCACCCATGATTGGGTCTCTGCTATTGTTATTGTTACATATATTGTTATTGTTATTGAATCTTTACTTATTTCTATATAATCCACTAATTCTACTGTTATTTATTTCTATATAATTCACTAATTCTATTGGGGTGCAAAAAGAACGCATTGCTCTAGGCGGACCCAGGGTTAGCAGATAACCAAGATCCCAAATGTACCTCCAAGCGGTGCACCCTGGAAACAGAAATACAGCAGCTCGAGCTGATTCTGGCCAAATCATTTGGGGATCGTGTCCGAGAATGTGGAGGTAGCAGATGGAAAGAGATTTGTCTGCACAAGAGACAGACAATATCTCCGACACCATCAGCATCACCACATATAGCGACACTGTCGACATACAGTGAAGCTAGTCAGTCCAGTCCGAACATTGGAGGGGCGGCCAATGTAAAATGCACGTAACGGTAGATGCATGGCGAGAGACAAATAGATTTCATACCAAGTACAATGAAACAATGAAAGGGCAGAACAGCGCTAGAGGGCAGCGCAAACTGCAAATAGAAAGTGAAAAGTCTCTAGGAAAGGGGAACTACAAGCTCAGTCAGCTCGAGACGAGCATCTAGTTACCTGTGTTCCTTACAGGCAGAGACCTAGACCCATTCATTGGCGTTTGGTAAAGCAAGAAGACCTAATCCAACTCTAATGTCGAGCCTTCCTAAACCGGAAATATGCTCTCGAAGAGAAAGGGTTCTGTATCGATGGGCTTAGGCAAGAAAGGAACAACGATGGTAGTCCTGGTCCAACTCTACTGTCAAGGTTTCCTATACCGGAAGTACACTTGCAGAGAGAAAGGGTTCCGTACCCGATGGGCTCAGGCACAAAAGGGACAACAATTTAGCCCTGGCCCAACTCTACTGTCAGGTTTTCCTACACTGGAAATACACTTGAAGAGAGAAAGGGTTCAGTACCTGATGGGCTCAGGCGCTATTGGGACAAGGACGATCAGCTCGAGAACGCCTTGCTCTCAAACGCGTGGTGTGAGACTCTAACTTGGACAAAGGGTACACGATGTCGGTGAATGACACCTTGGCTAAGAGGGCGAAAGAGCCAGGGCCCAACTCCTCTGTTGAGTTCTTCCCCTTAAGGAACCAGGCTCACGGATGAGAAACGGTTCAGTACCCAATGGGCACCGCACGTCCAATTACACGAGGCATGTTCATAGACAGTGGAACACCTCGTGCGAGTCAGACGAGAGCAAAATCGTCTGGGCGAAGAGTCGCCACTACGCGTGCCTGGAGACAGATATAGAGGCTGTCACAGGCTAAGGGTAGCCCACCCGAATTGTCAAGGCACGCCGAAATCGGATGTGCTAGGCCTACAAGGCGCATAACGGTTGCACAACGTAATCACGCTCCCGGCGGAAATCGCACGGGCACCTGTGATGGTTACAATGGAGCGAACGCAAAACAAACAAACACTAATTCTATTGTTACTTATTTCTATATAATCCACTAATTTTATTGTTACTTATTTCTATATAATCCACCCATTTCCGGATCTGTTTGAAGCCACCTCATATATATACATACAAGAATAACACAAATGTAATGTTAAAATTATTGTGCTCGTCGTGTATTTAAAACTGACACAGGGACATGGGAGACAAGTCACAGCCACCACTTATTCCAGAAGCTCTGCCAAACACTCTCGATAAAGATGATGATGAAGGTGTGGATGTTGTTGAAAATGGTGATGATAAAATAGTGGATACCAAAAAAGAGGAAGAAAATGAAATACCAGACGTTGGCAATGTGCAGGTGAGTGCTATGGCCACATATATTTTACAGATTATTTGTGTCAATGTAGAAACAGTATCACGATTTAGAGTAAATTGACCTGCCGCCGCCATGTACACATTTACACACTTGATAATGTCTCATCTATTATCATTTTTGTTGGCCCTGTCACCCAAAACTATGCCTTCAATTACTGGCTGTTTTATTTATTTATGTTTTATTTGTTTATATGGCTAAATCATTAGTTTACTTGTTATTATGTCATCAGAAGTAACTCTTCCACTTTCAATGTTCATGACACTTCCTAATTCATATTTTGCACTGTCCATGGTATGTATATTATGTTTATATATATTATATTATATATATAGAGAGAGAGAGAAAGAGAGAGGGAAAAATAATGAATTTAATAATTATTTATACTTCTAGATTTGTGACAAAGATGAAAACCCAGAAGGTGCAGCCGCTGCTATCACAAGTGGGGATACTGATGATGATGAAATGACTGACTTACCAGAAGATAAAAAAGATTCAGTTAGTAAGATAAGAACATTGTTTTATTGTTTTTATCTTTTATTTAAAGTATGGCTTGGCTGTTTACAGTTTATTTGGTCTATCTATCTATCTATAAGCTGTATCCCTAGTTTGTCCTGCGGCGTCAGGAGTTGAAGAGTTCTCTGGAGATGGCCTCCCTGTGTGCTATTTGTAAGCTTGTTCCTGTGGCTTCTTTGATTTCAGTGATCCATCTTTTACATGGTCTGCCTCTAGCTTATAGCCGTTATATCTATGTATCATGGCCATGACGTGCTGTTCCTGTGCCCATTGGGTACTGAACCGTTTCTCATCCGTGAGCCTGGTTCCTTAAGGGGAAGAACTCAACAGAGGAGTTGGGCCCTGGCTCTTTCGCCCTCTTAGCCGAGGTGTCATTCACCGACATCGTGTACCCCTTGTCCAAGTTCGAGTCTCACACCACGCGTTTGAGAGCAAGGCGTTCTCGAGCTGATCGTGCTTGTCCCAATAGCGCCTGAGCCCATCAGGTACTGAACCCTTTCTCTCTTCAAGTGTATTTCCGGTGTAGGAAAACCTGACAGTAGAGTTGGGCCAGGGCTAAATCGTTGTCCCTTTTGTGCCTGAGCCCATCGGGTACGGAACCCTTTCTCTTCACGAGCATATTTCCGGTTTAGGAAGGCTCGACATTACAGTTGGATTAGGTCTTCTTGATTTACCAAACGCCAATGAATGGGTCTGGGTCTCTGCCTGTAAGGAACACAGGTAACTAGATGCTCGTCTCGAGCTGACTGAGCTTGTAGTTCCCCTTTCCTAGAGACTTTTCACTTTCTATTTGCAGTTTGCGCTGCCCTCTAGCGCTGTTCTGCCCTTTCATTGTTTCATTGTACTCGGTATGAAATCTATTTGTCTCTCGCCATGCATCTACCGTTACGTGCATTTTACATTGGCAGCCTCTCCAATGTTCGGACTGTACTGACTAGCTTCACTGTATGTCGACAGTGTCGCTATATGTGGTGATGCTGGTGGTGTCTGAGATATTGTCTGTCTCTTGTGCAGACAAATCTCTTTCCATCTGCTACCTCCACATTCTCGGACACGATCCCCAAATGATTTGGCCAGAATCAGCTCGAGCTGCTGTATTTCTGTTCCAGGGTGCACCGCGTGGAGGTACATTTGGGATCTTGGTTATCTGCTAACCCTGGGTCCGCCTAGAGCAATGCATTCCCTTTGCACCCCATGTCACTCCTGTGTTGCCTGGGCTCGAAAAGAGAGTAAAGAATAGCAACACTGTTTACCTTCCATGCATGTTGTAGGAGACAACTAAGGAGGTTATGGGGGTGAAATTGGCTACGCATACCATATAGGGTCAAAGTGACCCAGAAGCCATTCTTAAATAATTTGTGTCTGGTCGAAAGATGCAGATATTGCAGTAAAGCTGTAAACCATGACACAGCACATCCAATTTCTAGAATTACAAACTGCTGATCTGCAAGAGTTTGTGAATGATGCAGAAGAAGAATGGAAATGTTGAGTCTCTTCCTCACTTTAATGACCAGGTCATATTAAACAATATATTTTTCATGAATGTTGTTTTGCCTGCCCTATTCTGCTTCTTATTTCTGTTGAACTTCTTCCATCTACTGTAATCGCTGTACCTAATTTGAATTGGTGGACCAGTTTTCTTCTTCTTCTTCATCGTTCATTCTCAAACTCCCGCTGGATCTCCCTTGTAGCATGAACATGGTCCTACTAGATTTCCAGCAGGATGTAGTCCAGAGAATGGAAATGCGTTGTGTCGCCGTTTATTTGCGCCAATGGCCCGACACATCCGTCTTCGGCGGGGGACCAGTTTTAATACTATATCATTCACTTTGATATTGCAGGTTGTGTTATTTTGTTTCTTTGAAATAATCATTACTTCTGTTTACTTGATGCTTAGGAAGAGGCCTTTCTTTTTACTTTCTGTGACTACTATATTAATTAATTCTTGAAGGTCTTCCTCACTTTTAGCAATCAGAACAGTGTCATCTGCATATCTCAAATTATTTATGTTACGTCCTCCCACTGATATTCCTGGGATATCAACTATTGCACACATTGTTTTCACTGTATAAAGAGAACAGGTCTGGTGAAAGTACATAACCCCGTCTAACTCAGAACTGGATCAATCTAGCATGATTAGAAGTGGATATCATCTGTGAGCTGATCTAAGATAATCAAGGTGGAAGGTTAATAGAGCTTGTTGCTAATAGGATTTCTTGTACACTTTAGTTATGTAAGAACATTCTCCATATAGAACATTAGCTATCTCCTGAGTTGTAGCTTCCAAGTGTCAGAGAACAAAGCATGCAACTCTTGCTTGCATGTTGCTATAGTCTGACAAAAAAAACGTTTAAAAAACAATCCCATATGTTGCCAGGTCCAGAAAGGGTAGCAAAGAATAGTTGATGCTGTGATATGCCGTGCTTATTGTAAAAAGCGACTAAGGAGGGTTTGGGAGTAAAAAAAAGAATCACAGATTAGTTATTTCACAACTTATCTTTGTTGGTTTCACTTAAATATACAAAGGACTGTTAGACCAGACACATTATAGTTTTATTAAGGTATTGATGTATCCTTGTGGTTGCAGTAGCCTGTATTATATCTATTCGCTAAACCCTTTGTCGCTTTTCAGCGTCAGGGGTAGAAAAGTTTTCTGTATTGTAGCCTGTATTGAAAGAAAATAAATGGTACTGTAACCAACCATACATGTTGTAAGAAGAACCAAGACTGTCAGCAGTATAGAAGTCCTTAGCACAGAACTAATTAGGACTTCATTTGTTACCTTTTTCTATTATTGTCATGGATTTGGTTGGTCACTATTTATATACTTTTAGTTGCATGCCAAAAATAACCAATGTGACTCCACGTATATAAATAGTGACCAACCAAAATCGTGACAATAATAAAAAATGTAACAATGAAGTCATAATTAATTCTGTGTGGATGTCTTATAAGCACTGTTGAAGGTAATGGAAGAATTAAGGAAGCTTGAGTAATCACATTCCACAATGTCAAAATGAGCCAAAACTGTATCGATGAAGTAAGATATGTCAGACTGAAAGATATTGCTGAACACGGATGTCTAAACTACGACAACGCATTCCCATTATCTGGATTACATCCTTTTGGAAATCTAGTAGGACCATTGTCTTGCTACAAGAGAGATTCAGTGGGAGTTTGAGAATGAACACTCAAGAAGAAGATTGAACGGTGTAGATATCACTGCCAAGCTGTAAGCCATAGCGCGTGGCACATTTTTCTTCTCTGGCCTACATCCTGCTAGCCATCAGGAGATTGAGAATTAATGAAGAAATACAAATAACGAAAGTTTTAAAAAAATACATCTGTATGTTGACAGAGTTAATCTCATATGTTGCCAGGTCCAGAAAGGGTAGCAAAGAATAGTAACATTATGATATTCCGTGCTTATTGTAAAAAAGCAGCTAAGGAGGGTTCTGGAGCTGGTGTTGACTGTCCTGTTCTATCCCATAGTGTCAAAATGATCCTGAAGTCATTGAGTCAGAAGAAAATGCAGATATCACTGCCAAGCTGTAAACTACATCATGACACAATCCATTTTTCAGAATACATCTTGCAATCTGCAAACCTTGCGAACAAATGCAGAAAAATAAGAAAAAGAGAGTTTAGCAAAATTGCTTCACTTGATTTATCAATTTCTTTACCGCCCTACAAAAAAAAACCTGGTAAAGTAATGTTTCCTTTTTTTTAAATTTCTCAGCACAAGTGGATGACCTACTTAACTTCTGCTTTGCCTGCGCTATAAAATCTAGAGTCAAAAAGAGTGATCTACCATTGCTGACTGGAAATTTTCTGCGTAATTTTATGCAGCCATTCAGGTACATATAATCCTATCTCAAAGTTGCATGTGTGGGCGTCAGCAGCGGTAGAGATGCAAGACAGCAACAAAACGTCAAGCATCCTTTACGGTGGTTAGCTTTTGCGTGGTGACCGGAGGGTAGGTACAAGACCATTTCTCTTGTACGACTGGCAAGACTATAGTATAGATATGGTTACAGACATCCACCATTCAGTATAGATATGGTTACATATGTCCACCATTCAGTATAGATATGGTTACAGACATCCACCATTCAGTATAGATATGGTTACAGATGTCCATCATTCAGTATAGATATGGTTACAGGTGTCCACCATTCAGTATAGATATGGTTACAGACATCCACCATTCAGTATAGATATGGTTACAGGTGTCCACCATTCAGTATAGATATGGTTACAGACATCCACCATTCAGTATAGATATGGTTACAGGTGTCCACCATTCAGTATAGATATGGTTACAGGTGTCCACCATTCAGTATAGATATGGTTACAGACGTCCATCATTCAGTATTAATATGGTTACAGACATGCACCATTCAGTATAGATATGGTTACAGACATCCACCATTCAGTATAGATATGGTTACAGACATCCACCATTCAGTATAGATATGGTTACAGGTGTCCACCATTCAGTATAGATATGGTTACAGGTGTCCACCATTCAGTATAGATATGGTTACAGATGTCCATCATTCAGTATTGATATGGTTACAGATGTCCATCATTCAGTATTAATATGGTTACAGGTGTCCACCATTCAGTATAGATATGGTTACATATGTCCACCATTCAGTATAGATATGGTTACAGGTATCCACTATTCAGTATAGATATGGATACAGATGTCCACCATTCAGTATAGATATGGTTACATATGTCCACCATTTAGTACAGATATGGTTACAGGTATCCACCATTCAGTATAGATATGGTTACAGATGTCCACCATTCAGTATAGATATGGTTACATATGTCCACCATTTAGTACAGATATTGTTAAAGGTATCCACCATTCAGTATAGATATGGTTACAGATGTCCACCATTCAGTATAGATATGGTTACATATGTCCACCATTTAGTACAGATATGGTTACAGGTATCCACCATTCAGTATAGATATGGTTACAGATGTCCACCATTCAGTATAGATATGGTTACATATGTCCACCATTTAGTACAGATATGGTTACAGGTATCCACCATTCAGTATAGATATGGTTACAGATGTCCACCATTCAGTATAGATATGGTTACATATGTCCACCATTTAGTACAGATATTGTTACAGGTATCCACCATTCAGTATAGATATGGTTACAGATGTCCACCATTCAGTATAGATATGGTTACATATGTCCACCATTTAGTACTGATATGGTTACAGGTATCCACTATTCAGTATAGATATGGTTACAGATGTCCACCATTCAGTATAGATATGGTTACATATGTCCACCATTTAGTACAGATATGGTTACAGGTATCCACCATTCAGTATAGATATGGTTATAGATGTCCATCATTCAGTGGAAATGGTTTAGAAATCTGTTAGAACCATTATCTTGTTATAAAAAGAGATCCAGTGGGAGTTTGAGAACAAGTGCCCCCCCAAAAAAAAATGTGCATGTGTTCAGCAGTTAATGATTAGCAGAACTGACTTTACTTTAGACATATTCTCAAATGTGTATTGAGTTATCAATCAGCATTTTAACACAGTCTTGCCCATTATTGCTTAGCCAGTGGTTGACCATAAACTGTGCCTAGCTTGTGTTATCTGTAGCATCTACTAAGAATACCATGTCAATTTGGTGGTTACGTGGTTAGTGGACCTGCCGTACAAACACAACTCTGTCGAACTTGTTTTGTCTTTAGCGGCCTGCATTAAAATTACACAAATAACCCTACATCTGGATTCTATTTTTTACAATTTCATACCTGTCAACCTGTTGAGAATGAAAACCATAAAAAAAAGTTATGAAAATCCATAATTGAGCATGAAAAACCGTAAAATCATACACAATGGTGAGGGGGGGGCTCCATCCGCACAGAAAAAAAAGTCATTCGGGTTGTTTTACAGGTAGTTTGCCTTTGTTTACCATAGACAGCCATAGTGTGGGAAAATTATAGAGCACAACGACTAGGCCTATGTATCTTTATGTAACTTTAATAACTTTAATACGAAAAAAAAAATATGAAAAAAAAATTAATACAGAGAATGGATGCTTAGATCCGTTTGAAACTATAATAACTTGTTGGAGTGCTCTATAAATCGTTGGACAATAATTTCAACTATCCATGAATAGCGCACATCATGCATTTATGACCGGCAGTAATCATGCATATATGACCAGCAGAGATCGTGCAACTATGACCGGCATTGATCGTGCACCTATGACCGGCGGAGAGCGTGCATCTATGAGTAGCGGAGATCATGCATCTATGACTGGCGGAGATCAAGCATATGTGACCAGCGAAGAATGTGTACCTATGACCGGCGGAGAGAGTGCATCGGCTATCGGCGGAGGTCGTACAACTATGACCCATGGAGATTGTGCAGCTATAACCGGCAGGGATCGTGCATCTATGAATAGCGGAGATCGTTATTTCAAACTAACTAATGCCTGTGAAAGTAAATTAAACATGTAGATGTTACTAACCTCGATCTATAGTGGACCATAGGTCTATGCCTAGTAGTTAGTAGTCCATAACATCAATTTATATTAGGTCTATTTTTTTTTCTGTTGTTTCATAACAAATGTAACATGTTCATAAGGAAACTAATGTGTATTTTACAAACAAACGAAACACATCTACCTCACTAATGTTATCAACTACGCCTAACTTTCCTACAACTTCAGAAAAGTCGCGAAGCCAGACATAGCTATAGCCTGAAAGGCCATGATTACTATGGTCTTCCTCAGATATGTCTGAAGACATGCTTGACAAAGAGCAAATGTTTCCATCACCGGTCATATCGGCTAATGGAACAAGTACTACGTCTGTAAATCCCAAGAGTTCCTCATTATCAGAATGCATAAAAACTTCAATGGAAAACTGCATCCATTTCAACAGATTTCTTTCAATCGAAACAGGTGAGTACAAATTAATACGGCTGCTCTGTTTTACATATTATTTGGAAAAGAATTGAATGGAAAGGACATAATGTAACCCTAGCCTAGAAGGATGCTAATTCCTGATCATGTGACAAGTAAACATCTTTTAGTTCCTTTTTGATAAATGAATGCATAGTGAAGGGAGTCACAGACCAGTGTATAAGAAAAGACACCCATCTGCAATTAACAGCCGCAGACAGGGTGCTAAAGGTTACAGTTCGAAAACCGATCATTCACATTTTCCTGGCAATTGTGATTGAATGTAATGAAAGGGTATGTTTTATACAGGATATGTATTAAAGGCCTATTCTGTGAGTGCCGTCTGAATAGGTATCTACTAAATGTGACTTATGTTTCTCCATTTATTTGCAGCTGTGGCAAGCAGCTAGATCTAAGAAAATCTTCATATAAAAAGGTTGGTATATTAATTCTTCCTTCATTGTTTCTGTTCGTTAGACAATTTTGGAAAAATGAACTGAGTGCTGTATCAATTAGCAAATAAAATGAATGAGCAAACTTTTAGTAAAATTGAGCACAGTATCTATCTATCTATCTAATCTATACGCTGTGTCCCTTGTTTGCCTTGAGGTGTCAGAAGTGGAAGAGTTCTCTGGAGATGGCCTGTTTGTAAGCTTGTTCCTGTGGCTTCTTTGATTTCTGTGATCCATCTTTTACATGGTCTGCCTCTGGCGTTATAACCATTATGTCTATGTGTCATGGCCATTTGTGGCATGCTATATGTCGGTTGTCTGGAAGCGTGTGAAAACCACTTGCTCTGTTGTCTTTTGATGTGTTCCAATACTGGTATTGTGTTGGTTATCTGTCTGATGTTATCGTTTCTAATTCTATCACTTAATGACACTCCGAGTATTCTTCGTAGACATGTCATTTCTGTTGTCACTATTTTTCTTTTGTCTTGTGCTGTCATTGGCCATGCTTGGCACTGGTAGTATAGTGATGGAATAATAATAGTCTTGTATAATGCAACTTTAGTGTCTATGTTTACATTTTTGTTCTTGAAAATATGTGTCATCTGTCCTAGGATCTGGTATGTTTTGTTGCATCTATTTTGTATCTCTTTACTGTTTTCCCTTTACTCGATATAATACTTCCTAAGTAAGTGAACTCATTTACCTGTTTACGGTGTTTATCATTGATGGAGATAGTGATATTTCTTTCTTTCTTTGCTATTGCCATTATTTCGGTCTATTCAATATTGATCTTCATGTTGAATTTTTGACATGTTGTGTGGAGTTTGTTCATATGGTCTTGCAATTGTTCTTCTGATGTCGCTATTAGTACTTGGTCATTTGCAAAGAGTAGTTTGTTCAATTTGTCTTTTATGTTATCTTCTCCGTTGGTACTTGTTAGTTTACAGATGTGGTCGATATATATTATAAAAAGTAGAGGGGATAGGACACACCCCTGGTGAACTCCTGATTGAATTTGGAACTTATTGGACACAACTGTATTTGTTCTTACTGCACATTGGCTATTAGCATAAATGCCCTTGCATAAGTTGATTAAATGTTCTGGTACTCCGTATAATGATAGTGTTTTCCATAATTGTTGTCTGTCTACTTTGTCGAATGCCTTTTCTTGGTCTATGATTGCGATATATAATTCTTTGTTGTTTTCTGTGGCTCTTTCTGTTAGCTGTCTAAGTGTAAAGATAGTATCCTGTACAGCTTTTGTTCTTACGGAAGCCATTTGTGTGTTTTGAAGTTGTGGTTCAATGTATGATCGTAGTCGTTGCTCTAATATGAGCACAGTATGATAACAGATATTTGAAAAAATAAAATATAAAATGGGTTGAATTGCAGATTTACATGGAATAAATGCACAGAATTAATGGTTTGATCAGATAGGTCTTTATCAAGGTGTGGAGAAACAAATACAGAATGGAACAAATAAAATACACAGAAAACTATCAGCTGGTTTAATTTATCACATTTATGATCTGCGGCAGATCAGACAATAGTTTGAGTAGCTACAAGACTTCTTGTGCATTGACGATGTGATGGAAATTGTTAGATCTGAAAGTAAGATCTGCCGTCAGTTTTCATCACATAACTCAACAAAGTCTATGTTGTTCCCTTCTGCTTGTTTGTTAGTCCCCATATACTATGTTGATGGAGATCTATTTGTGACCAATATTTCTGTCTCACGTTGACATATTCTTATATGTCTATTATAGCCTGGCCGATTCAATGCTACTTATCTTTCCCTGATTTTATGTAACTAGGGACACGAGAGAATTTTATAAAATAGAAGTCTATGGGAAAACAAACATAAGGGTGCAGTGATAAAACTCAATGTGTAAATTGAACTGATAGAAATGTTTAGAATTTTGCAGACAAATAGCAGAGGCAATACTTTAAAGTTGAACAACCAGTGTTATTGAGAATCCACAGAAAAAAATATTAATATGCACACCAGCGTTCATTTCTATAACATAACTATAGAAAAGAGAGGGAGAGAGGAATACTGGGAATGTGAGTAAGAGAGGAATACTGGGAATGAGAATAATCTTAAAGAGCACGAAGGTTAATGATGAAATAGAGATAATGGCAACACACAAGTATATAACAATTTTAGAATGAAGCTGTTATATATTTGATTTTACCTCGAGTATATTTATATACATATAATATAAGTAGGCCGATGCCAAGGTTTATCAATATAGCAGATTCAATTCAGCCGCAGGCAGATGTGCATTTGGACAGTTCGGAACATAATGGCAACATACTGAACATAATATGTTGCATAGATATTCACTACAGCCAAAAACTTGCTGACTTGATCCTACATCTTAAAATTGACATACCACTGTTTTTAATATGTATTCAAGCCAGTGTGTTGCCATGATCTGATAGGGGGACAAAGAATAACAACACAGTGTAACTTCCATGCATATCGCAAGGGATGACTAAGGACAGTTTTGGGTGGTGTTGGCTGTCCCATCCTATGTAGTGTCAATCTGACCCAGAAACTATGCTAGACAGACTAAGCAATGCTTCAATCAAGAGATATACAAGATGAACAGAGAACAAACAATCAAATAACAGTAGTCAATATTTGTTGGATTTTACATTTTTCAATAGAATATTAATGAAAATTAAATGCACAGACCACAGCGGTCCAGCACTGTTCACTTAGTTATCTTTCCCTGATTTTATGTTAATGTTGTCACTGCCCAATTTTTCTGGCACATGCATTTTGTAGTTTACATTGTGACATGCAAGATTTATAACTTCTATACTGGTGATTTATATGTATTTATTTCAGTTGTCAAAATTTTTGCAAACGAAAGAAGAGGAAGGATACATCACTATCAAGTTGCAGAGTAAGGGTGTTGATGTGATCACTGAATTTGACAAGTCACATTTAGGGTAAATCTGATTGTTTTGTCCATGTAGGTAGTACAAAGTTCATGCAATATATTACTGTAGTCGAATAAATTCTCATTTTTTCATAGTGAATTCTTCATATATAAACGGGTGGATTTCATTTAAACATGTCTTGTAGATTTGCATGAATTCTGGCCATTTCTTTCAGTTTATCAATTTTGTTTACCCAGGTTGCGAGATTTACAAGTACCAGAGATTGTACAACAAGAAGAGGCAGTAAAACCTGGTCAGAGTGAGGAGGAGACCTTCAAACCTTTGACATTCACAGATGTCTACTGCGTTAATGGTGTTACACAAGACTTATTTAAAGAAGCAGGACTCTGGTATGTATGACTGTTCACGCACATACATTTCTGTGGCCAGAAAGGGGAGAAGAGAATAGCGAAACTGTTAGCTGTCAAGCATGTCATAAGAAGTGACTAAGGAGGTTTTGGAGTGGAGTTGGCTGTGCCGTCCCATAAAGGGTAAAAGTATCCCAAGAGCCATGCTGAAGTCTGATGTGTCAAGTTAAAAGGGGCAGATATGACAGCTAAGCTGTAAACCATGACAATGTATTCTGTTCTCCGGACTACATCCTGCTGATCTGTAGCAGTTTGAGAACGAACGAAGAAGAAGAATTATTGACTGTTACTTTCTTTACTACCAGATCTCTAGATGTTGATTAGATTTCTCACATTTCTGTCAACTTAATATTTCTCTCTATTCTGTCAACTGTAATATTTTTCTCTGTTCTGTCAACTGTAATATTTTCTCTGTTCTGTCAACAGTAATATATTTCTCTGTTCTGTCAACTAATATTTTTCTCTGTTCTGTCAACTGTAATATTTTTTTCTCTTATGTCAACTGTAATATTTCTCTCTGTTCTGTCAACTGTAATATTTTTCTCTATTCTGTCAACTGTAATATTTTTCTCTTCTATCAACTGCAATATTTTTCTCTGTTCTGTCAACTGTAATATTTCTCTGTTCTGTCAACTGTAATATTTCTCTGTTCTGTCAACTGTAATATTTCTCTGTTCTGTCAACTGTAATATTTTTCTGTTTTGTCAACTAATATTTTTCTATGTTTTGTCAACTGTAATATTTTTCTCAGTTCTGGTCAAGGCTTATTTAAAGAAGCAGGACTCTGGTATGCATGATTGTTCCCTTATTTACTGATAGATCTCTAGATCAGAAAATTTTCACTCGGTTCTGTCAACTGTACTTTTTCCTTCATTACATAAGGTTCCAGTCTTCTGAATTTTTTAAGTTTTATTATTATCACTTAGATTTTACCTTGTTATTTGTACCAATTGAGAATTAAAATATTACATCGTTATCTTATTTTATATTTTTTTGGTTGTACAGAAACAGTATTCTGCTCTTTGTTTTGTATAACCGTATAACCACTGCTTTGACACAAACACACACAGAAACAACAACCCCCTGTGAGACTATACTCTGAAGTGATAGACTATATTCTATATAAAATTGTTTTTGTGTGCTTGGATCAGACAGTAATTTGGACAGCTACAAAACCACTTGAGGTGGTATTTTTGGTCTGTTATCCTAGATTTTATGCATGGGGCATTACATTCCTTTCGCTGAACTTTCTGACAATGATAACACAATGTTGGTGTGTAGATTTAATTTATGGTTTGCCTTTTAATTTCCATCAGAGAGATGTGCGCTACTTGGGGAATGTTGGAGGTGTAAGATTTGTTGTTTTCTGATGATCCAGTGACAAAAAATGGTAATATCATATGTTCGCATCAGAGTCACAGAGATGTGGGTTCGTCAATAAGTTAAAGTTAATCCGTAGAATTTATTAATGCCGTAGGTGTGTGAGATGTTAGTAATCTTCAGTAGAATACTGAGAGTCCTATGGTAAGCAAATTTTGAAAGAAAAAAAAAGCTAGCGTAACAGTAGTAGTTTTACATTGAACTATACACAGGATCAACATTTTGACCAAAAGGAATTAGTCACGCTAATAATAAGACCCTAACCCGTCATGGTCTTAGGGGTGCCACACTGGATACATCTGCACAAAAAGCTCTCCAAACAACTCTATCCTCCGCCATTCGGAGGAGTATAGAAAAGTGTAGAAAAATCACATTCAGACCATTCCTTGATGATATCAATCGAAAACTATCTCTGCCCTCCTCTCCTTGCACCCTTGACTATTCCCTTCAAAATAACCTTAGAAAGTGAGTTGTGTCTCATTAGAGACTACATACAAACAATATAGTGGAAAATGATCTGTTGCATGTGCTCTCAATGTGATATTGTGGTTCCGTTCTGTGTTTGTTCCCTATTTTGATTTTAAAAAAACCTTTTGGTTGAAATGTCAATCCTGTGTCTTGTTCTACATAAAACTGCTACTTTCACCCTTTATATTTGTTCTCTTTACTTACCAAATGGGGCACAGTTTTAATGCTCAATTTAATCTGAATTGAGGGAGAAGTTGATTGTCAACATCAGAAAAAAAAACAGACCTTATTTATTGATCACATTATGTGAAGAGATTTGGAATACAATATATCAACAGGCAAAATTGAGGGGAAAAATAAACAGTAGATGTCAAATAGAGAAGATACTGGATAGTTTGATATCATGGCATGATAGTTGGGGGGGGGGGTGTTTCAGTAGTAGAGCTGATATTGAGTACTGTGGATAGAATTTTGTGATCATCAATGACAGCCTATGCTGCCGGGCACAGCACATGATGATGATGTTGCTTATATGTTAAATATGTCTTCTGCAATCATAATACTTGTCTTTTCTTGTTTTGTTCCAGTAAAGGTGATGCACTGTTGATGTCAGATGTCAGAAATCATGTGACAAATTACATCAAGGCAAATAATCTTCAGCGAGATGCTGATAAGAAGTGAGTAATTAAGGGAATAGACAATGTGAGAATTACATAGAGATATCAAATGGTTCGGAATTTATTTGGGCATTGTCGGTTGGTTGGTTGGTTGCTGATCCAGCGGTCCATGGGCTCATGTCCTTTCACCTAATGCTATTAGATGGCATTATATTGCTGGGAAGTCTGTGGATTTTTGGCCCACCCCGGGACAGAGCCAGAGAATAACTATCACACCTCCAGGAAGGTAGGTTTCAACCTATGCACTGTACCTAGCCACTGTAGCCAAGATAGGGTTCACTGTGCTCATTCCGCGCCACCAATTGACTACTGGTTATGCCGAACTCTATAGCTCCAGGCATGCAACCAAATGTTCAAGTCAAAAGGATTGTCACGTCCTGAGTCACTGTGCCTCTAGGATGGGCCTCAGCCATAGGAAAAATAGTGATGTCAGTTTCCTCCTCCTCAGTGCTGCACATCTCTGGCTCCCTCCCAACCTCCCTCACAAACAAATACATATATATTCAGGCAAACATGAAAAACATTTCAACAAGAAAACAAAATCATAATTGTATAGATGACATGCCATGAAGCTTCTATAAGAAGATAACCTCAATATAACGGCATGTCATCCACTAAGGTTTTCTGTTGCATGGATGGTATGTCTAGTGGGCCATTGGTGAGACCCACAGATGCAACCACATGCGTGAGGCATTGTCCATTTGTGGCAAAGTGGACTGGACTTCTGATTCAGGATACAAAGAATAGGGTCATGTTTCTAAATGAAGAAATAGCAGTAGTAAAACTTAGACAATCACCTTGGAACAACATCATTCTTTACCAGGTGTTCCATCAATTTGCACAAACAACTGGTCAGACTTATCGGGCAATGGCTGGCTACATTGTTTTTTGGTTTGCCTTTCTTGTGGATGGCCATCATTATGGCAGTTTTCCATACCTTTGGCACTAAGTCTATATCCCAACAGTTGTTGAAAAAATGTTATTAAATAATTTTTTGTTTATGGTACAATGTGAATTAGCAGTTCATTTGGTATGTCACCGACATACATAAATAAGGTTGCGAGAAACTGTGCACAGACACATGGGCCATGTCTATCAATTTTTGAAAAATTATCTATGTAAGCATGCCCACCAAATCACAGAAAATCTCACTAACCATAAAAGATAAAACATTGTCAGTAGATGAGATACCCACATATATGGTTGTTTGTTGTTTTTTTTCACGTTTCAACCAGGGTCTTTATCAAGATATGCACAAAGCATCAAAAGACGACGAATTGGAAATTATCACAACACACAAAAACTTGTCCAACCGAAATATGGAAGTGAGATGCCAGAGGGACAGGAAGTATGTAAAAAACGTAAATATAGGTGAAAACAAAACAAACAAAAAGATGACAGAACAAAATGAATAAAGACAAAGACCACACCAACCCAGTACTAGACAAAATAGTGGTCGGAATTGAGTCTAAAAGGCTTGAGGGTACCCAATTCAAAAATAAGACGATTTTCTAGAGCGTAACTAGATCTATCATCAGTGGTGCAGGATCTGATGGCAGTGACCTGAATATCAAGAGCACCATGATGGCCATTGCTGTTGAAGTGTGTGACAACAGGAGTAGGTGTTCTGTGCTTGATGGCATGAAGATGGTAACTAACTAATTAACTAGTTTTCATTGTAGAAATATCTTGCACCCTATAATATACATTGTTTTTGAGTGTACAGATTAGTAACTCTGGACCCAATATTGGCTCACACAATACTGAAACCTTCAGAAGGAGACTTGGATCACATGAGTTGGGAACAGGTTATCAACAGGTACAAGAACTCTTATCTTAGATTATGTGAATGTGGGCATGTGCTGTTATTTGATTACTGTTCTGCAAGTATACTAGTATAGCCACTTGGATTTCATTTGTGATTGAATCTGTGTGTCTGTCAAAGGCGGATATGTCAGGCCATAGTTGCTAATAAAACGACAACACAATGCATTTCCTTTCTATGGACTGTATCCTGCTGGAAATCTATTTGGACCATTGTCCTGCTACAAGAGAGATCCAGCGGGAGTTTAAGAATGAACGCAGAAGAAGAGGAATCTGTATATGTACACAGAGGCAAATAACCGGTGATGGAAAACAATTGTGAAGGATGGTGTAACATGATGAAATAGGGAAAAACTGAGAGACGTTAAAGTGTTGCCAGTATTCATGAACAAGACATACTAAACAATGGAGACAATACAGACAATAAATTTAAAATAGAAACAAAAAAGAGTATGATAAACCAGATAAAAATAGATTTGTTTCAAAATATGTGTACGTTCATAATTTACGTAGTTGGCATTTTGAATTTTTGTCACGATCTCTCTGTCAATTCTTCCATCAGCTGTAAAAGTGTTACCAAAATATTCAAATTCCTACACTTGTTTCAGTAGTTGATCATTTATCTTTATGTTGATTGTATTGGGTTTTCTGCTTATAGGCATTACATCTTGTTCTTTTTTGTTGATCTTCATATTGTGATTGAGTCAGATTTCATTGAGTAGGTATATGTGATCTTGCAGTTCTTCACTTGAACTGTGGAATAGGCACTGATCATCCACAGAGAAAACATAAGTTAAGTAATTTGGATGGTAAACATCTGCTGATGTTTTTACTGTTTTGGTAATTTTACCCATATAAATAATAAACGATAATGGTGATAAGACACATCCCTTTCTAATTCCTGATGTCACGGAAAATCACTTTGTAAGTCCTGCACTTATTCTAACTATACTTTCACTATCTTTGTATATGACTCTTACACAGTCTAATAATGTTCCTTTTACTCTATACTTTTCAAGAATACTCCAAAGTGGTTCTCTGTATACTCAGATGATAGATTTCTCTTGATTTATAAAAGCAATATTAATTTGGTGTGTGTATTCTATTGTCTTTTCACTAATTTGTTATAAAAAAAAATTAAATCTGTAAAACCCTATTTGTTTCTAAACCCGAACCGTTTCGGACTAAAGACTGGATCCACTGTAGATCTTATCCATTTTTTAAGAATTTTTTAAGAATCAAACATTTTACTGACATGATTAAGCTGGGAGATACCTCTGTAGGTGCCACACTCTGGCTACACAAGTGTTGTTGGCCCTAAAAGGGGTGAAAAAATATCAACTATGTTAATTTCCATGCATGTGATATGGGGAGACTAAGAAGGTTTGGTGTGGAGGTTGACTGTCTTATTCCATAATGGATCAAAGATTGTCAGTGTTGCTATTCTTTGTTCCCTGTCAGATCTCTTCAACATATCAGTGACTAACTTTCAGCAACTGATTTATTCTGTGGATAAAACAAATTCATTCATACATTCTCATGAACCGCCAAAGTCTGATGTGTTAGGTCAGTGGCGCAAATAAAATGAAGGCACAGTGCGTATCCATTCTCTGGACTATATCTGCTTGAAATCTAGTAGGACCATTGTACTGTTACAAGATAGTTCCAGCGAAAGTTTGGGAATTACCCATAAAAAATAAGAATACAAATTATGTTCAGGAATACCCAAAACATTCATGCCAGACTGGATATTTGTAATAGCATTTATGATAAGAGACACAAAACAAATTGAAGGTATATATGTATAGACAATATTTCTAGCATATTCTTCTTCTTAATTTGTTCTCAAATTCCTGCAGCTTAGTAAGTAGTCCAGAGAAAGAAATATGTTGTACCATGGTTTACAGCTTAACTGTAACATATCCGACTTCAGCATGGCTTCTGGGTCACTGATCATCTATGGGATGGAACAACCAACTCCACCTCAAAACTTCTGTAGTCATTTATGATATGCATGGCAGGCAATAATGTTGCTATTCTTTGCTCCCCATGTGGACACTGATACAGACAAGGCAGTCACAGGTGTAAGCGATGTATATTATATAATCCGTACAGTACAATTAGATGCCACCACATGTTTAATTATTTCCCTTGTCTATGTTTGTAAATTTCATGTTCACCATTTAATAATTGAAATATTGATTTATTTAGAGTTGGGATTAAGGTTAGTTATGTAAAACACAACTATCCTAACCCAAACCCTAAAATAAATAAATATTTAAATTATTACATAATGAAAATGAAATTTACTGGCATAGACATGGGAAATAACTTGACTATGTTGTGACGTCTACTTGTACTGTACCATATAATCTTAGAAAAGAACAAATAAAACAACTAGATACTTGTTTGACTAAAGCCCACAAAAGAACAAGAAAGTGAAATTTACAAAAGGAAGTAGTTATGGAAATGAGTCCTGTAGATGAACTTATAGAAGTTAGTCCAAAATATAAAGCTACAGAAAATTATAATGTTACGTCCCAATGTGTTGATTTCCTAACTATTGTTATTGTAATAAGATTTATTGTATCACTATGTTACCTTTTATTTTGTGAAGAGTTGCAGGTAAAATGCAAGCTGGCATTGCAATCAGTTCTGGATCTGACCCTCCAGTTATTAAGAAAGGAAAGTTGGACCCTATCAAACTAGAAGTCACGATGAGAGCATCTCAAAAAAAGGTATTTAGTATCTGTCTCTATAGTAATGGTATTTAGTATCTAGTATCTATAAAGAGACACAACTAATGGAGGGAAGAGTACCTGGGACGAGGAGAAAGGGTAGACCAAGAAGACGATGGACTGATGACATTAAAGATAACAGGAATACATCGCTAGAAAATGCAAGCCACATCACCCAAGACAGAAAGAGGTTCAGAGAGTTCATTGGGAAGACAACGTTCTGGAAGGAATACGTCACATGACCACCAGTACCTGTTACGTTGAGTTTCATTTTAAAAAACTTTATTTTGTAACTAGCACTAGATCTATTTTGCCAAACTAGCTTTAATCACATTTTTTGTGGTCAAACTATCTTTAGTTAGGTTCATTTTCCCCACTATATTTGGTATCGTACCTGACCTGCACACAGCTCATCATAGAACAGCTGTACATATGTAAAGGTGCTAGTGGAGATCATAAAAAAAGTATTATAATGACTTCAAAGGCATTTCTCAAACACTCCAGCAAACTTTTGGGAAGCTATAGCTCTTGACTATCCAACCTAGCATGGCCAGATTGCTGCAGGAATTAATAACTTTGAAAAGAGTAGAACATTGTAAGTAATTTGAATGAGACAAAATGTAAAATGACAGTCAACTTTCCTCTTTTCAAGACCATCTTCATTCCTGTTCACACTGCAACAGACTTGACCCAAGCTTGGTTTGGATTTATCAACAGATTCAGAAACACCAAACCTAATGGATTTCTATTACACCATGCTCGTCTTTGCTTGCGAAGGATGAACACCTTCAACATTTAGTTAACTTCATTATCTCATTATCTTTAATTATGTTCATTATTCCACTAGTTTTTAGTTATGTTCATTATTCCACTAGTTTTTAGTTATGTTCATTATTCCACTAGTTTGAGTTATGTACGTTATTTCACTAGTTTTAGTTAAATTCATTATTCCACTAGTTTTAGTTATCTTCATTTTTTCCACTAATGTTAGCTGCATTTTTTAACTAGTTTTAGTTAAGTTCTTTTAACAAACTTGTTCTTACATTATGAGAAATATTGAGTTTCAAACTTATAAAAACTATCTCTGGATTCAAGTGCATGGGAAGAGAAGCTACTTATGTAACACTGGCAAGGTTACTGAACATACAAGTGATGCCTAAAATTCAATAACTGAGACACAATGTTCTATACATATTATGCTTCATTTTTTTTTTAATTATAAGAATATCCATCTGGATAATTTATTCTATCCACAGGCAACATTAGTTGACAATCTGGAAGATTATGGTATCGATGTCAAAGTTTTCTCACGACTTGTTCAAAAGTCAGTAGCATGTAGCTGTTCAGTGGTACCATCAGAACAGAAGAATAAAGGTCCTCAAGTGCTAATTCAAGGAAACCAAGTCAACTTTGTTGCTAATTTGCTTATAGGTACAACACATTATCAGTTTTGTTTTGTCTGTGTCATGTGTAATAATTACCAGAGTCAAGATAATTGCCTGCAATCTATACGTATCTTCAATATTGTCCTCACATTCAATGATGTTTGATCACAAAGTATCTAAAGTATCTTACCTTAATATATGTGTATTCTAAATGGTAGGAATCCAGGGTGTAGGGTTGTGTATTGGATGATGTGTCTTTAAACCCTTCAATGGGAATATAAGTGTACTTACGTAAAACGCAGATTTTTAGGACATCTCACTTAGACACGACGGACTATAACTAAAACTTGTTTGCTTATCATAACCCCCCTGGGGTGCGAAGGGAATGCATTACTCTAGGCGGACCCAGGGTTAGCAGATAACCAAGATCCCAAATGTACCTCCACGCGGTGCACCCTGGAAACAGAAATACAGCAGCTCGAGCTTATTCTGGCAAAATCATTTGGGGATCGTGTCCGAGAATGTGGAGGTAGCAGATGGAAAGAGATTTGACTGCATAAGAGACAGACAATATCTCCGACACCACCAGCATCACCACATATAGCGACACTGTCGACATACAGTGAAGCTAGTCAGTCCAGTCCGAACATTGGAGGGGCGGCCAATGTAAAATGCACATAAAGGTAGATGCATGGCGCGACAAATAAATTTCATACCGAGTACAATGAAACAATGAAAGGGCAGAACAGCGCTAGATGGCAGCGTGAACTGCAAATAGAAAGTGAAAAGTCTCTAGGAAAGGTGAAGTACAAGCTCTGTCAGCTTGAGACGAGCTTCTAGTTACCTGTGTTCCTTACAGACAGAGACCCAGACCCATCCATTGGTGGCTGGTAAAGCAAGAAGACCTAATTCAACTCTAATGTCGAGCCTTCCTAAACCGGAAATATGCTCGCGAAGAGAAAGGGTTCTGTTCCCGATGGGCTTAGGCAAGAAAGGGACAACGATGGTAGTCCTGGTCCAACTCTACTGTCAAGGTTTCCTATACCGGAAGTACACTTGCAGAGAGAAAGGGTTCCATACCCGATGGGCTCAGGCACAAAAGGGACAACGATTTAGCCCTGGCCCAACTCTACTGTCAGGTTTTCCTACACCGGAAATACACTTGAAGAAAGAAAGGGTTCAGTACCTGATGGGCTCAGGAACTATTGGGACAAGGACGCTCAGCTCTAGAACGCATTGCTCTCAAACGCGTGGTGTGAGACTCGGACAAGGGGTACACGATGTCAGTGATTGACACCTCAGCTAAGAGGGCGAAAGAGCCAGGGTCCAACTCCTCTGTTGAGTTCTTCCCCTTAAGGAACCAGGCTCACGGATGAGAAACGGTTCAGTACCCAATGGGCACAGGCACAGCACGTCCAATTACACGAGGCGAGTTCATAGACAGTGGAGCACCTCGTGCGAGTCAGACGAGAACAAAAATCGTCTGGGCGAAGAGTCGCCACTACGCGTGCCTGGAGACAGATATAGAGGCTGTCACAGGCTAAGGGTAGCCCACCCGAATTGTCAAGGCATGCCGAAATGGATGTGCTAGGCCTACAAGGCGCATAACGGTGGCACAACGTAATCACGCTCCCGGTGGAAATCGCACGGATATCCGTGATGGTTACAATGGAGCGAACGCAAATAAAACAAACATTAACCCCCCCCCCCCCCTAATTTTAATGATAGTCCATCGTGTCTAAGTGGGACATTCTAAAAACCTGTGTTTTATGTAAGTACACTTATTGTTACGTTTCACGCAGTATTACCTTACCTTATATTGATTGTCAATGGGATAATAATATAAGAACATAACAGATTGTGTCACCACCAATATCACAAATATAAGATCGACACAGCAGACTTATTCACCTGTAGCACGAACCAAACATATTTTACAGACCTGAAATGTATGATGAAGAATGGAAAAGCACTTGGCAGTGCTCATTCTCTTTTTATGAAAAACTTGACGGCACTGCTGGGAGCCTGGAGTTATTACCTTTGTCGGAGTTCATCAGCGTGGAACCTCCATATGTTGTGCACAGATCTGAAAGAATAACAATACTGCTACCTACCAGGTACGTTGTAAGAGGTAACTGTTTGTGTGATGGAGTCAGCTGTCCCAGACAGAACAAAGAAGAAATTTATTAAAGAAATATATGGATAATAAATATCTGCATACAACCTGACTCCATTACTGTTAAGAACACTTAAGATTTCCTGACTTTGTCTCCACAGATAAGTACAAGATACCGAAGCGTTACATCACCGGATTGGATAGTGCTCCAAAGCCAAAGAAGAAGAGATAAAAGTTGCTGAAATCAAGAATTAATCTGCCATTTTTTTTTAAAGAAAAATGTTTAATTTTACAACTGGCTACTTGTTAGCAGAACCTTTAACATTCATTCTCAAACTCCAAGAGATTGGCAAAATGGAATGCGTTGTGTCACTGTTTACAGTTATGCTGCACTATCTAGCCTTCTGGCTTGAAACACTTGACTTCAGCATTACTTTTATGTCAGTAGTTAGCATTACTTTAGTGCCCAGGAGAATATTGCCCTTACATGAGCAGATAAGTGCATTTTGGTGCCTGGAAACTTAGACCTTACAAGAACTGACCGTCAAAACTTCAGTGCCTGAGAACACAATTTCATCCCTGCAGTCCTGACACAGTCCTACTTGTCAACATCTCATAAATATAAAACCTGCTTTTGGAATTTAAAAAAAACTTATGTATCTAAAACCTCATGACATTTTGTGACACGAAACACGTCTGTGATTTCATTGCTTTACTAAATGGCACATGTGGTACAACATGAAAAAATTATATGAATTATAGATTCTTACCAGAAGTAACAAGTTCAGTCTTACAAATTATGATTAAAATGTTATTTATCATCTCCTTTCATACACAAGTGAATGAGAAATATAACAAACTAATAACATTTGAATAACTTTTGTTGAATAAATAAACATTCTCATAATTTTAAACATTTATTGAAATTGTGTTCATGTTATAATTTTGCTTTGCATTATTTTCACTTTTTTGAAACCTTATTACTGTGTTGGAAGTTTTTACAAAGGAGTATCAGCTAATTTTGTAATGCAAAATGAAATGAAACAATAATTCCAAAGGGATTTCCATAACATTGCCTAGAATATGCAGCCTGATATTGAATATGAAACTTCCTTCAACATAAATGGCTTAATCAATTTCCCAGAGTATCTGCTACAAGTCATAACTTTCTCCATCAAGCCAGTCCTCTGTCTGTTTTAGAGACATAACTTTCTCCATCAAGCCAGTCCTCTGTCTCAGTTTTAGAGACATAACTTTCTCCATCAAGCCAGTCCTCTGTCTCAGTTTTACATAACTTTCTCCATCAAGCCAGTCCTCTGTCTCAGTTTTAGAGACATAACTTTCTCCATCAAGCCAGTCCTCTGTCTGTTTTAGAGACATAACTTTCTCCATCAAGCCAGTCCTCTGTCTCAGTTTTAGAGACATAACTTTCTCCATCAAGCCAGTCCTCTGTCTCAGTTTTAGATACATAACTTTCTCCATCAAGCCAGTCCTCTGTCTCAGTTTTAGAGACATAACTTTCTCCATCAAGCCAGTCCTCTGTCTCAGTTTTAGAGACATAACTTTCTCCATCAAGCCAGTCCTCTGTCTCAGTTTTAGAGACATAACTTTCTCCATCAAGCCAGTCCTCTGTCTCAGTTTTAGAGACATAACTTTCTCCATCAAGCCAGTCCTCTGTCTCAGTTTTAGAGAATTAACCTTTAACGTGTCAAATACAAATTATGGTAAATTTCTCTCTGCAGTAGAATTCTTTTTTTTTTTTACATTTTACATTATTTTTGGTGGTGTTTGGAAAATGCAATAACTTTTTGTTTTCAGAGATTTTAGAATAATTTTAAAAAATGGAAATAAAGAATTAAATACTGAATCTAATTATGTAAGAACACATGTACTTCACTAACATTATCAACTAATATCCAAATTAATCTACATGCAGTATTACTGCCTGTCAAGAGACCAAACGTGCAATAGCCTGAATACCGATCGTCATTCAATACTGTGACGCCTCAAAGCATAAGCAGTGAAAAGATAATAGATAGATAGATCCAAAAGAATAAATTCATTTGAAATGAAGTACTACAGATTGATCATACAAATGTCATGGACAGAGAAAAAGAACATTGAAATTTTGAAATTACTGAAACTAAACGAAGGGTGGCTTCTAAATACCATCATCAGAAGAAAGTTACAGTATTTTGGACACTCATTATGACAAGATGGTATCGAAAGGTTGATTCTGGATGGCACAGTGTCAAAAAAGAGGAAGACCAAGAAGATGGACCAACGTCATCGAAAAATGTATACATGTCTCTGGCCAATGCAGGTCTGCTTGCCCAGCACAGAGACACGTTCAGAGTGTCCACATTGATGACAACATTCTGAAAAGAATATGTCACTTGATATATCAACAAGGTCCAACTGTCCTAGTTCAGAAAAGCTTCAGAAAAATTGCAAAACCAGATATAGCTATAAGCAAAAAGGATGTGATCCACTATCAACAGCTCCCAAGAATATTGCCCTGCTGCTTATTGCTCGCGCCAGTGCAGCATTCGGGAGCCTTCGTGTCAATGTCTGGATCAGGCTTGGTGTCCTTATGTACCAGACAATATATTTCTGCATGTTGCATATTAAGGAGGGCAGTGAGAATTTTATTTCCAATAAAAATAGACCGCTTTGTCAAAGTAGTTACCACAACCTTTGGGCATACAATTTGTATTTTACTTTTTTTTTTAAATTGAACAATCACAAATCTTTACCATAATTTTAAATAACACCTAGGAAATCTGGTAGATGGGATGATTGGTCCAAATTTATTTAGTGAAATTACATGACCAAAAGGCAATGACAACATAAACAAATTGAATGAGACATCAGTCCCTTACCTTTCAGTTTTGAACAGAACATGCAAGAGTCATTAGCCATTTAAACCGTATCAGACCCCAGAAATTAGCTATATGTGGACACTGCTCTCACCCAAACAAAACAATCAAGTACTTCCTTATTGACTACCCTACCCTTTCATCTGCCAGGAATATACTTTTACAGACACGATAAGTCACTAATGGATCACTAAGTCAACTTTAGAAGACCGACACCTTTTTAAGGATGGCATTGAGCTGCCAAGAGTAGATCAACTCTGCAGCAACTATGTTGAGTAATCAACAAGAATTGTGATTTGAATCCAGAATGTCAGAATTGTTGTAAGAATGGTGTTCTAACAATTATGAGAGACCCCAAATATATGAGGAACAAGCAGTCACTAATAGAATAACACTCAAAATGTTGATGTACATATCAATAATAACGTTGATGGGGCATATTAGGAGGGCACATAAACACTTCATTGCATACATTAGAGACGCAGATTGATATTTCAGATATTTTGGTAATGAAAAAAAAGACTGGTTGCCTTGTTGAAAGTCCTCTTATAAGGTAGTGACAGCCGAGAAGATGATACAATGTATTGTGTAATTGTTGAATTTGCTTTCGCTATGGAGTTTATGGAGGGCTATTCAATCTTAGTAGATTGAACGCCAACACTAAGACGGACATTGTTCGCCGACGATTGTGCACTAAAATGCTACCAGTCTGAAAGACATGCAGGACAGCATGGAGCACTTTTTCTTTGTGATGTGTTCGGTCTAGCCATCAGCACTGCGAAGACTAGTAATGTATCAACCAGCGCCAGGTGTCCCCTACACAGAACCAGTAATCACAGTAAATAGACAAAAATTCAATACTGCCAATAAGTTTGTATATCTCGGCAGCACCCTATTGCAAACTGCGACAATTGACGAGGATATTGCCCTGCGTATTGCTCGTACCAGTGCGGCATTCAGGAGCCTTCGTGCCAACGTCTGGATCAGGCGTGGTTTCAGTTGGACATGTACCGCGCAGTGGTTCTACCAACACTGCTTTATCATAGATGTGTCATCATGGACTGTCTATGCGAGACACGCTTGACAGCTTCTCTTTCCACCTTCGGTGCCTAAGAAACCTCATAGGAGTGCATTGACATGATCGAGTACCAGACACGGAAATCCTTCAAAAGTCCCGTGTGCAAAGCACCCATGCTCTGCTGATAAGGTCCCAACTCCGCTGGACTGGCCACATCGCCCATATGCCAAACAAGCGCCTTCCAGAGATTATTCTATGGGGAGCTGTGCAATGGTAAACGTTCAAGCGGAGGGAAGAAAAAGTGCTTCAAATATCACCTAAAAAACTCAAGTACGGCAGCATCGATCTTAGCTCCTGTGCGACCACAGTCCTTGATCACTCAGCTTGGCACACCCAGATCATTGCTGGCATCACTAACTTTGAAAAAAGAAAGAACACTACGGACAATTTACAAGCAACGGAAGCGGAAGGACAAATCCGAAAACTCTCATACCATGAACCCTCTTCACTACTGCATGCACTACAATAGAACTTTCCTGGCACGAATCGGACATCTTCGAACTCACAAACCAAATTAGACAATCACAAATGTTTTTTTTTTCTACTTGTTCATCAGATTTATTGTATTATATGTAATTTAAGGTATTTAGGTGAAATGTGATAGGGTTCCGAAGGACTTGAAAGCTTTCGTATCGACCAGGAGTTTGTATTTTTAGCTCGAGGGCCAGTCCACAAAGTAACTTTAAACGATTTTTGCGGGGCAGTAAAATGCTTTAGATGGTCGTGCTTAGCCTACCCCTGACGAGCGCATTCCCAGGTAATAAAATTGATGATGTCTGCTAGCCAGTTTGATTAGTAGGCCTACTTCACTTGCCGATTTCATAATAATCATCATCAAACCTTTAGGATCGTAGGAGTGCCACTCCGGCAACTTACATTTCCGCTATACCTCTCTGCTCTCAGTTTATGTTTAAGTGTGGGGAATCTTTATACTGTCCAGTTTTTAATATTATTATTCCATACTTTCTTTTGTGACCTTCTTCTTCCACCCTCACCTGTTCCTGCAGGATAGTTGTGGAAAGGGAATCATGCCACATGACATGGCCGAACAATACAAGCTTGCGACGTTTCACCACTGGCCATAAGATGTTCTTGTTGACCCGCAAGAGTATTTATTGTGTTTCTCATGGTATGCTGGTTTTATGTTCTTTATAATGAATACGTAATATTCACCTGTAACATTGTTTTCAAAAGCATGTGTTATTTCCGTTGCAATTGTCTGTCACATCTGTACAGAAGAATAGTTATTATTAGATATTTCTTCTTCTGCGTTAGTTCTCAAACTCCTGCAGATTAGCAGAATGTAGTCCGGAGAACGGAATGAGTTATGTCATGGTTTACAGCATTGCTGCGATATTTTCGTCTGACACATCCAACTTCAGCATGGCTTTGGGTTACTAACCCTATATGGTATGGGACAACAAACTCCATTTCATAATCTCCCTAGTCGCCTCTTACGACATGCATAAAAAGTAAACAGTGTTGTTATTATTTTCTCCCCTCTTGGACCCCGGCAACACACGGTTGTTATTAGAGATTTATATAGGTGTATCTCCACTGCCGTACTTATTCTGCGCTTCCATATGGACCCGAATCTGAACATCGCAGCTGATCTTATTTCAAGTCTAGTCTTTATTTCTGTGGTAGTGCTTCCATCGCTGCTGGTATAAGATCCGAATTATTTTAAGGTATCAACTTCTTTCTTTTTTTTATCACTGGGGTTTATCATTGTGCTTTTTTTTATCATTGGGGAGAGTGGCTGAGCATCACCGTACGCTTCCTAGTTTGTCCAAATTGTAATACGTTATTTATTATCCATTGCTTGTGTGGTGTCTGCTTTTTATCAAGTAGTTTTGCCGCGGTCTCCAACACTGGCTTCGTTCATGTTTTTGTGATATTGATATCGTCTTGAATGAAAAAGGTGATGTTACTTTAGTTTTGAATAGTCACAGAGTTGTGTACACGATGTTGATAGCTTGAACAAAAAAATCTGACTGGGGAAATAAAGGGAGAGGAAATGTGTGTATTCTCCATGAATCATAAACAATATGGTGGTGTCCTTGTTTAGAACAGTAGTTTTCAACCTTTTTGGCTACATTCTCCTCGTTCACTATATGAGAAATTGTCATATCCCCTCTACTAAAATATGTATACCAGTGAAAGCAATTGTGTCTTTATTATTACATTGTAGTAGTGAATCTATATTATAATAATGTAAGTTTGTTTGTTTTGCGTTCGCTCCATTGTAACCCATTGGAAATTGTATTTAAACACGCAGAAAACAAAAATCATGTCAACAGATATAACAACACAACAACCAAAAATCAGAAAAGACAATATCGAGATAGAATGTGTGGATAAATTTGAATACTTAGAAGCAAACATCAACGGTGCAGGAGACTGCATGGCAGAAATAAGGAAGAGATTGGCAATGACATATTGCAAAATAACACGGCTGAAAAATATATGGAAAAACAACAAAATAGAAACGAAAGTGCTAATGTTACGAACTTTTATTGTTCCGGTTGCAACATCCGGCTGTGAAACATGGACTCTAAGTAAAACAGCGGCAAAGAGGATCAACGCATTCGAGCTGAAATGCTACAGGAAGATACTTAGAATATCATGGAAGGATAAAATCAGAAACTCAGATATTATAAACACATTGAATATTCCAGAGTGTTGGTTACTAAACACAATAACAAAAAGAAAACTACGCCTGTTTGGTCATATAAAGAGACATAACTGTTTAGAAATACAAATAATGGAGGGAAGAGTACCTGGGACGAGGAGAAAGGGCAGACCAAGAAGACGATGGACAGACGACATTAAAGATAACATGAATACATCGCTAGAAAATGCAAGCCACATCGCCCAAGATAGAAAGAGGTTCAGAGAGTTCATTGGGAAGACAACGTTCTGGAAGGAATACATCACATGACACCATTGTAACCAGCACGGATATCAGTGCGATTTCCGCCGGGAGCGTGATTACGTTGTGCCATTGGTATGCGCCTTATAGGCTAGCACATCCGATTTCGGCATGATAATGTAAGTGGATCTATATTGTAATAATGTACGTGAATCTATATTATAATAATGTAAGTGAATGTATATTGTACTAATTACACTAGGCACTCACTTGAATTACTTTTATAGTGGAACTTTACAAAATTAAATAGCTATAACAAATTTAATTGATATATGGCCGTTTGTGTCTTGCAGGCGGTCATCTAGCAATAATAACAAGCAATTTGATGAATATTTTCTCAGGTATGGGGACTTTTCAAGCGATCATATCACAGCAACGGAAGGTTTTGTTTGCGCCTTTCTCGTTTTCTTCCATGTCTTTAAACGTATTATTTCTGAACAATACTGCTCCGCACGCGTTCTGCCCCCAAACATCCCGAGTTTTGGCCCTGTTTTCCCAGTGTGTGGATTCTATGTGGAAGCTTTTCATTGAGGATTTACAGAAGTCTTTCATACCTCAGCACTGGTCTACCACAGGCTCGATGGCCTTCAACCAGTTCCATGAATAGTACTTGTTTTGGGATGCGGCGGTTTGGCATTTTGCGGAAGTGACCCAGCCAACGTAATATATTTATATTGAGTGTTTCTATGGTAGATGGTAGCTGAGTGCGGCGCAACACTTTCATGTTGAAGATATTGTCGTGCCATTTAATGTTTAAGATCTTGCGGAGACATCTTAGATGAAAGATTTTAAGTCTCCTCTCATGTTTGGTATAGGTTTTCCATGTTTCAAATCCATAGTATAGTGTACTCAGCACGCATGTTTGATGAATCTATATCTTTGTTTTCAATTTTAGCTAATGGATTTTCCAAGCTCGCGTTGACATTCCGCCAAAAATTGTAGCTGCTTTCCCTATACGTCCATTTATTTCATTTTCCAGGGAAAGGGTGAATGTAATTGTGGATCCTAGATAGCAAAAGTTGTCGACCTGCTTTATATGGTTGTTATTTAAGTAAATTTTTTTTGTATTGTATATCTTTGACATATTGGCACAGTGATGCTTATTGTCATAGAAAACAGCTTGCAGGCTTTTGTCGTGTTGTAAATTTGGGGCTGCAAGGTGGACTCACAGTGTGCCACTAGCGCAGTATCATTGGACGAAGAAAATTTCTCTGATGAGTATTTCTGTTTTCGTCTTCGCTCTGAGACAGGCTAAACTAAAGATTGATCCATCGTTAAGGATACGGTTGAAAACTTCACCTGCTGTATCTGTAATAGCATTTATCAGAAGCGATGCGAAGAACTATCCACAAGGTGCGGATAACACTGTTGATATTTTGCCAGGGATGACTTTGAAAGAGCCATATCCTGCATTGATGGTGGCTTTGAAGACGGACCCATCTGTGTATGCTTGGATCCAGTCCTTATGGTAGGAGTCGATAGTCTCTAGTGCAATGGATTTAAGGATTTTTTTTTATCTTGGTTACTGACTTGTCAATTAGTGTAGTCTTTCCATTGTGTTTGCAGATATAGACATGTTTCAAGTGAACGAAAGAAGAAGTGTAGTCTTTATTTGGGGCAGTATGAGGATGAATTTATAGACAAGGCATATTATCTATTCCTTATCATCAAACTACACACTAAATTGTCCATCATACCTTGAACTTTAACAAATAATTTGAGCTCATTTCTAAATTCAAATATGAGCTCACCTACATTTTCTTTTGAAGCCATCGAACATTTGTGTGGAACAAAAGTAAATGAAAGCATGCATCCATGTCAGTATACAGAAAAGTGTTAGAAAAAGTCATGAGTTGAAAGCACCTTCTTTGACACAATTTGAACGATTTGATCCAAAACTTTCCCTAGTAGAGGTGGACCTGTTTGTGAGGATAATGCCTGATGATGAATTCATTTCATTTTTAAAGCAAGCTTGTTCATCTCTATTTTCTGTTCTCTGGTTAGGTGTCACATGATTGAATGATGTCAGTTTTTGGGCTCACGTTTTTGTTGCTTGATATGCAGTAATATTGTGACGTCTCAGAATGTCTTTACGCTTGTTCATAGAAGCATGAAATTCTGATATTGCCTTAGCACAGTTGGTACTCCATCTGTACAACACCAACATACATTATTCCACAAAAAGTTTCAAATTTAAAAAAGATAGAACCTTTTCCAAAATATTTAAATCTTGGTTAGTTGTTTGAAGTTTAAATGAACCTGAGTAAATATATATTGCAATCACCAACAACTGGAAACACGATGTCACATCAGTTGATTCATCAATTTTAATTAAAAATAAGTTAAATGTTTCAGATGTGACCTACTGCACACCTTTTTCTTGCTGTCAATGACCATGTTGCTGATTCTCCGTCGAAGAGTACTATTTGTTACTGAAACCGCAGCAAGTTTTTTTCCCCTCAGTCCATTTCTCAACAAAATTTTGAGAGCACAACGTTTGATCAAAGTTGCCAAATTATATATTTTTTCTCTCTCTGTTTTGATATCTTCAGTGACAAAATGTAAGAATATACTTTTCTTAGCTGTTAAACCAGTTTAATCTTTTGTTAGCATTAACATGTTTTGTTAGCATTAACATCTTTTGTTAGCATTAACATGTTTTGTTAGCATTAACATGTTTTGTTAGCATTAACATCTTTTGTTAGCATTAACATGTTTTGTTAGCATTAACATGTTTTGTTAGCATTAACATCTTTTGTTAGCATTAACATCTTTTGTTAGCATTAACATGTTTTGTTAGCATTAACATGTTTTGTTAGCATTAACATCTTTTGTTAGCATTAACATCTTTCAAATTTAGTATTTCAAAGGTTTGTGTCTGTACTCCCATTCCCCCTTCCTGCCTGAAAACCCACAATTTTGTTCCCTGGTTGAGAACTACTGCGCTAGAGCATACTTGTATAAAACAAATTGTAGGGCCTACTTGTTTCGAGCTGTCCATAAATTAAGTCACTTTTTTGGGGGAAATTTGTATCCCCCTCACCTAGCCTCCCCACTCCTTGCCAACAAGTAGTCAAGAACTAAGCCTCCCTTGCTTAATTATGTCAAAATAGGGCCCTGCCCCCTTGTCCCCCCCCCAATTGTTTAGGAGTACAAGTGTGAAAAAAACGACATAATTTGTTCATATTTCTATAACAATTTTTCAAATGCATTCAAAATGTGATTGGTCTATTTTTAAAAAAAAAACTGTTTTGTTGCCGTCAACATTTGTCCACCTCCCCCTCCCCAACTCCCGGTCCCGTTCCCTTCCCTTAATTGTTGACATAATTTATGGACGGCCCTTTATAAAGACTTTTCAAAATCATCAATTACATTTTTTACTGTTCGTACTGTAGGAAAGAATTTGGATATTACTCTGTTCACGCTAAGAATGAAGTGGGTCAGTGCTTCTGATTGGATGTTGGACACAGAACGCAGTAATTGATTGATAGGTGCCCAATAACATTGTTTTGAAATTTTGTTTAAACATTGTTTAAATATTGTTTTTAATTGTTCTTAAATAATATTGTTTTTAAAAGCTGCTGAAAAAAATCACCTGTTTCATGGAGAATCACGAGTTTCATGAAAAAAATCACCTGTTCCCTGGAAAATGGGGGTTTTACCCACTTTATTCTTAGAGTGAACAGAGTTATAATCGGCCCGGGACAAGCTATTATAATGGGGATTGGACTGTATAATTATTGTATCATTTTGTGACATTTGGTTGTTGGTTGTGAAGTCGTTATCCAGAGTTTTATTGGCTTTATTTCATATCCAGAAGATTCCAGCTCTCAGCAAGGATAAATGCATTTAGAAAAATGCGATTTACTCAGAGGGGTAAGATTGTTAGAATATTGGCAGTTTTAGTGAAGCTGTCAGTCATTTGCCATGTCACAACATATTATATTGCATCTAATGTGCTGTCAGTCATTTGCCATGTCACAACATATTATATTGCATCTAATGTGCTGTCAGTCTTCCCTGACGTTGTCTCAGAATATATGGGGCGAACGGCAGGTCTATTTCCTGTTTCCGCTATTCAATCAAAGTACATCTCGACGAGACCGTAGGCAGTTATAGAAGACATGTTCGCTAAATTCAATTGGACCCCACTCGTTACGTGTTTTGATTATTGTTTGATGTTCAATTGGTTACTATTTATATACTTGGAATCACCTTGGATATTTTTGGCATGTAATTCCAAGTTTATAAATAGTAACCAACTGAAAAAGAAACAATACTCACAATACGTAATGAATGGGGATCAACTTATTTTAGCGAACATGTCTTCTATACTTCAGCTCGGTCACGATCACGATCGTATTTCTGCATGTGTTTGACAAAGTGGTACAGGTGCTGCACTGTGTATTTGCATCTTAAGTTACGCATGCGAGTAGGTTCTACTATTTTTGTACAAACTAAGAATAGACCTACATAATCAACTTTTGTTTGTGCTTATGTAATAAAGAATTTAAATAGACTCTTTAAATATTGACTAGGACTATATCGCTACTGATGAAATAAATTTCTTGTTCTGATATTGCGTTTGACCCTATTGAAAATGCGCTTATTTAATTCCTGCGTTATTCATGTGCTATCATATGGATGTGAGAGCTGGAAAAGCTCTTTATCTTCAGAAAATAATTTACTGTGTTTCTAGAACAAATGTCTTCGCAGGATAACTAACACCCATTGGAGTGAATTCAAATCGAAAGATAAAATCAGAGAAGAGACACATCAAAATTTCATCACAGATATCAGAAAACGCCGTTGGTCCTATATCGGGCATGTCCTACGCGCAGACACCAACAGAATACATCACCAATCTCTTGAATGGATACCTACAGGCAAAAGAGCAAGGGGTAGACCAAAAGAAACACTCAGAAGAACAATACTTAGAGAAAGTAAAATAACCAATATTCATACTATTCAAGAACTGCACAGAATATCTTTGAACAGACAGAATTGGAGAGATTCTATGCGCTAACTTCAGCGCAAAAGGAAAATGAATGAATGAATGATCACCCTATTAATAACTTGAATTGCTTGTGTTGAGTTTAAGTATGATTTATGGGAATTATATCTATCTATCTATCTATTCGTTAAACCCTTTATTGCATTTCATCGTAAGGGTTCTCTGGAGATGGCCCTCTTGTGTGCTAAGTATATTGTGGAATTTGTCGCCTTTTTTATTTCGGCGGTTCATCGTTTTCGTGGTCGGCCTCTAGGTCTGCCTTCACTGTATCTGTGTAGCATAGCTTGCTGTGGTATGATGTCTGGTGGTAGTCTGCTGATGTGTGCAAACCATTTGATCTGTTGGCTCTTAATATATTTCAAGATTGGGACGGTGCCGGTTCTTTGTTTTGATTATGGGAATTGCATAGTTGAATTGCATCAGTGGCGAGGTGTCCATTTTAAGCATTGCGTACATATTTAAATTTGATTATGCGAGTATTTCTTACAAAGTGACATGTAGTATAAAATGGTATCAGTCTAAGGTCACTTTAAAAGCATATATGTATATATATATATATATATATATATATATATATATATATATTATTTAGACGTGCAGACGTAAACAAAAATGGCGACTAATTAAAGCACCGTTGAATTTAAGCGGAAAGTTGAGCAAACATTTTATTTTTAAGCTAATTGCTGATGGCAAAGTAGACGATATATATATATATCTATATATGCGTTATAATTAATCGACATTAATCGACTAATTTTTTTCAGATTAATAAGAACATTTTATCAGTACCGGCCCTAAATTATATATATATATATCGTCAATAGTAATATTTCAGTAATAACTCTACAAATCTTGGGGAGGGGGGTGTGCACTTCTTTCTATGATAAATTATCTTGCCCCTTTCCGGTGAGCATCATCTTCGACTGCTACAACTTGCCATAATACAATCTACAGAAATTGAAACTCTTTGAACAGAAGTTTCCACACTCTTCCAGACATCATTTTTAAAAAAAAGATTCATTGCAAGCAAATCTTTCCTTAGTTTCTTCTAGCCCAAAGATCAGGGTCGTGCAGATTGTTCCTGACCTTTTGACCAGAAATTCGATGAGGTGCTGGTATTGATTAGACTGTGGAGGACGCAGGTGCAAATCGATTCTTGAGGTAACTCACCGGTATGAAGCGGTCTTCGTTGTGACTGAGTCCTCTACTGCGCTGCCGTTCTGCCACTGAGCCAGTTTAGTTTGTTGAAATAACCCCTAAAGGTGTTTAATGGTGTTTCTAACCATATTAATAGTCTAGCCACTACACTTTGTGATTGTCTAGTCTGTAAGCGTCCAACGATGATGGATCGTTGTTCTGTAGTATAACTTTCGTATTGCAGGAATGGCAAAGAAACTAACAATATATATGGTGTCCATATAAGCTACAGTTTACTCAATTTGTGTACTTTGAATCGCAGGAGCTTAACATGACTAGCATACTACCGAAGGACAAAGATGGTGCCATAGACCTCCCACTCTAACATCCACGGTTCCTGTTCTCACGTACTGTCTTTGTAATAAATGAAAGTGATAATTTGTCATGTGTATCACGTTACAGAAAACCCAAACTTATCATCCATTACTCAATAAATTACAGCGACCATGACTAACCCATATACCATAATAATACTAGACAACACACTGTTAAAATTATATTCATTACAACTCTCCCACCTGTGTTAAAATTATATTCCTTACAACTCTCCCACCTGTGTTAAAATTATATTCCTTACAACTCTCCCACCTGTGTTAAAATTATATTCCTTACAACTTTCCCAAATGTGTTAAAATGAATAAATGGTAGAAGTTTTTCTGGCAAAGAATGCCGCAAGAAAAGCGAGCACAGGGCTCAAAAGAAACAATAAATTAATGTTTTTGAGATTGTTGAATAGTCCAATGTCAAATGAATAACTTCTAAATCTATAAATGTGATCCATAAATGTCCAGTGAATCCAAGGTGGAGAAAGTGAACAATGTATAACCCAAGTATGTAATTATTGAGCACTGTGAACATTCTGCAGTTATGTTGTATAGTGTACAGGATTTTTGATTTATTTAAGATCAAAACTTGCAAAATGCAATGTCCGATGGAGGCCATTGGAATCACCAGACTCAACCAAAATGTGCAATGAGAACACCAGAAAGATAATAGATAAAACACCATGCATAGAATATATATAGAAACAACAGATAAAATAGTTTGGACAATGGAGGGAGGGGGTTTATATTTCAGTAACTATTACTAATACGGACGTTTTTATAAGAACTGTCTTTTGTCATAACGTCCACACTTGTCGCTGAGCGTAGAGGTTTGTACAGAAGATGTAATCTGTGTTCCAGAGCCAGGTGTGTTGCTATGGTTGTAGTGCAGTCATGTTTATTTAGGATGGTCTTGATGTTGTCTATCTTTTCCTAAGTCTGCCCTTGGCTTTGTATCATTATTTAAATCTTGTTATAAGCTCTTATGGGACCGTTCATCCTCATAAGACGTCCAAACAATTGTATCTGTTGTTTATATACTTGATGCACTATGTTATAATTAGTATCCGTCTGATGTTCTAATTTCGCACCTTGTCGAATCTGGTGACTCAAATAGCCTTACTTAGACATTTCGCAAGTTTCGATCTTTCTCTTATGTGTAGGTGTTAGTTGCCAAGTCTGACATTGGTAGCATAATGTTGACACAAAGATGATCTTACTTATCTGTAGGTGTTACTTGCCAAGTCTGGCATTGGTAGCATAGTGTTGGCACAAAGATGCTCTTACTTATGTGTTTCTTTACTTCCATGTTGTTTTTGTGGGTGCTTTAGCAAAAGTGACATCTGGTATATCACACTATTTTCATTTTGACATCTTGTTTCTATCGCTCAATTGACTCGCCCGTCTTCTATGAAGATACTTCGTAGGTGCTTGAACTCTTTGACTTGTATTATTTTTGTCTTCTCTATTTGAATGTTTAAATGCTCTGTTGATCTCGTTATTTGAATAGTTTCTGCTTTTTGTCTATTGATCCGCTTGTTGTATTTATTGCATATTCTTGATAGTGAGTTGATGTGAGTTTGCAGATTTTCTTCATCATCATACATGATGTTTTTATCGTCAACGAAAAGCTGTTTATTGAGTTTGTTTTTACGTTGTTCATTCTCTGTTGTTTCATAAATCAGAAGTTGTATAAGAATACGCATATAAATTCTACTACATATGACTGTATGTAAAAATAAGATGGTAGCTATGTTGATTGAAATGATCTAAAGATAGTAAGAAACATGTATTGGAAACAAACAGCTGTGTCGAGGGTTTACGGTAATGTAGGAGAATTTCAAAAGATAAAGATGGGCATCGGACAAGGATGTGTAATGTCACCAGATCTTTTCTTTCTGTATACAGAGGATATTATGTGAGACTTAGAAAGCATGCTAGGAATAGCAGTTGGAGGTTACAAAATCTGAATAATCTAAGATATTCTGACGATACAGTTCTGATTACAGGGAGAGAACAAGAAATTTAAAGCTTGTTAGACATGGTAGTAAAAAAAGTGAAAAAAAAGCTCTCAGTCTAAACCAGAAGAAACCAGAAGTAATGTCTTTTTCAAGAAATACACACCGCCAAAATACAGCATTACTATCTATGATTCAGCATTAAATCATGGGGATAAAGTCAAGTATCTTGGCACCATTTTAACATCAGATGGCAGGTGCTCCAATGAGTAACAGTAATTACAGTAAGAGTAACTGTAACAATGAAACAGTAACCATATGATTTTTAAAAATTGATATAACAAGGGGATCTCATCCAAATTTTTCGTTTTTGTATATAGGAAACAATAATTTGTTAAAATATTTTAGACAGATGCATACAATTAAAAAAAGAACACACTAATTTGTAAATGCAAGTTTAAAGTGAAAGTACATCAGGAGTACATTTTTCAACTTTGTTTTGACACACTAATTAATTAAAACAAATCTGTTGACAATTGTGCATATTATCTCCCCTTCATTGCAAACGTAAAACCACCTTCTATAAATTGAAAACCACCTTCTATAAAGTGGGAAGTTCTCTGTTTACTGTGACTAAATTATATTTTATGAATGAAGCATTATGTTTAGTCAGTGTGACTATCTAAGACACAATAGTCAAGTTTTCTTCCAGTAAACAGAGCCCTATTTCTATCTCGTGAGCACAGTTCACGAAAATAAGATTGCTCTTGAGATGTCAACATTAGGACTAGTAAGAAAAACCAAAACACAAACAATGTGTGGTGTGGACTGTGCAATGTGATTTAGATCAGTGTTGCCAATGTGGTGTGGAAAATCAAGCAAAGTTAGTGGTACTGTTATTGTTGCCTATCATGCACATCGTAAAATGTGACTAAGAAGGTTTTGGGTGGTTGAGTTGGCTCTCCTATTCAATGGAGGATCATGTTATCCAGAAGTCATGCTGAAGTTGGGTGTGTTAGATCGAAAGGCGCAGATATCGCAACCATGATGTAAATTATGACATACCACATTCCATTCTCCGGATTACATCCTGATAACATACAGGAGCTAGAGGACGAACGCATAAAAAGAAGAAGCAGATAAAGATCAATGGTTCTCAAAATGTAATTAGGTCCACGTTTGGGGCTATATATTTGAAGGGAGGGGGATAATTGCACCAACAAATGAAACTATGATGCAGATTCTTCCAGATCTGCGACACAAAATATGTTTTTGAATACTTCTATTCTTTTACACAACTGCCCACTATATCACAGCACAAGGGGGAAACGATGGTTATCTGAAACAGCTCTGGCGGAAAGCGCTACTGCACTGTCTAACTACTGCACTGGAGCTGCTAACTACAGAACAGTTCTTTGATGGAATCCATATCAGCATCTTACCTGTAGGAAAACGAGGAAGAAGGAGAAAAGAATTATGCGACGCATAAGATATACGCTAATAATAATCCTTGAGAAAATATGACAAGCTTTTTTCTGGTCTATAGGAATTAATCTCTAGTGCTTGGAACAACACATCGGCTGGAAATACGAGAGCTGGGGCAACACAGTGCAATATAAAGAAAATCGTATTTAGATACAAATGTTGTCAATATGTATACACACGATATACTAGCGAATAGACGCACAGACATACGACGTTTTGAATAAGAAACCATCATCAGGACAAACGATAGCTGACTAGCAATGAATAGAAACACACATATGACGAAATGGGAGGCAAGGTATGATGAAAGTGAGAGAGAAAGAAGTGAAGCACAAGTGGGTATTAAAGGAGTGATATTACGGACGATGTGATCAATCTTTGGTAACAGGAGATAAAAAGGACATTGAGATCTGGTCAACAAGACATAGATGCTTTCCATCTTAGTTCTCACTCTTGATAATTGAGTTTCTGCGTTTTTTCTCAAACTCCTGCAGATTAGCAGGATGTAGTTCATAATGCGTTTTGTCATGGTTCACAACATTGATGCGAGATCTTCGCTTTTGACCTAACACATCCGACTTTAGAATGGCACTGGATCATTTTGACCTTATATAGGATGGGACAGCCAACTCCACCATATAACCTCCTTAGTCGCTTCTTAAAATGTACATGGAAGGCAAACAGTATTGCTATTCTTTGTTCCCCTCTCGAGGCTTTAAAAAAACAACTAATGGTGTGTGACTTTTTAAAAACAATGTGTGTTGTCTAGTGTTTTTGACGGAACGAGTTACATATTAAAAGATGGTTATTTTGTGCATCAATCATTCAGGGCAATATACTGCTAATTTTCCCAAACAACTTGCATATCATATATTAATAAAAGAAAAGTGTGAAAACCAGAATACTGGTTTCATTAGTTATTATAAAGATAAAGAATGCAACAGATCGCATGTGACCCATGTCTGCTGAACGACACAGTACAAATAGAAATGACCGGAATATACCAGAGTGGTATCAAAATTACACATTGTTTACTATACTGTATAATCGTGTCTCTCAATTAGTTGTGTGGACTATTTGAAAATAATCCATCTGAAGTCACATTATTTAACCATTACAGTGATTTTCATTGGTCACTTTTGTATACATTGTGTCGACAGCCAATGACAAATCAACGTCAAGTAAAGTCATTTAGAAGAATGAGTTCACGTGACTGTATTTGACGAGAGACACGGTACAGTAAGTCGATATGACCTAGCAAAAGACAATCTCATAAAACGTTTACAAACAAAAATGTAATAGTCATGATTGAATGATTGTCCAAACAAATGTCAAGTGTTTTGTTTTTGCGAAAACTAATTGTACTTGAATTAAACTCACAACATAAAAACATGACTCTTTTTGGAACTTGACGTTTTAAAAAGAAAAAAACGTGATTGCAATGCAAAAATAGGATAAAAACTGAGGCTCTGTATGGAAAAATAATTTTGTGAAATATATTTTGAGGCTCTGTCTAGGATAGCAGGGCTATAGAGAGTGGACATTTCCATTATTCATTAAGGGTCATAACCCCGCAGATACTATCAGATAAGGGGATGTAATACATGTGAAATGTATTAATATGTGCAAATGTATTAATAAATCATAAGAACATAAATATTTTGATCTGATCATGTGGTAATATAATTTAAATAAACTCTCATTTATTTTGAGTGATTCTATGTAACTCTTCCCCGTTCTACTATTTATAAAAACGTTTTTTTTAAAGCAATATGCACGACATTCTTCCCTAACTGTTGACATGGTGAACAAAAGTGTGGCACATAAACTTTTGGATGTTAAGGGATAATGTCCGTATAAGGTTCAAGTTCCCCGCGGAACTTTACATGCAAAAGTTGGCTCTTGACTTTGTATGGGAACTAGTGTCAGTAGTCCGTTCACATGTCTTAGACTCCACCGCGGGGTCAAGGTTCAGCCAGTGTCGAGTCAGCTCGCTCGTCACAGTACCGCTTGGGATCTAGGCTGGTTCCTCCCCATATGACATGTTAAGACAGGACGAAGTCACCGGGGTGAAGTTTTCGGTCGTACGGAATGTTAACAGCATAAACGTGCTCAGCTAAGTGGTGAGCTATACTTAGCGTCCGAGTGGCTTTCGAATGTCGGCGCCTGCTATGTCATACCGCCTCGAAAGAGGATTACGGGGGTATAGGAGAGCTGCTTAGAAAGTGCTTCACTCGACTTTTTTGTCATGAAATTATCTAAATTTTAGTATTATTTGTATTTACACGGTTACCACTTAAACGTATTTTTGATACTGTTATTTATTTGGAAAGAATAAACAATATTGATAAAAAGTAATAATATAGTCTTACAGTTTTTAATGGCCATAGTTCTTAATTCGTAATTTAAAAGATCTAATTATAATTTCGTGAACACAAGAAAATAAATTTAGTATTCACGAAAAAAAATGGGATTGCAATTTGTGAGTTTTAAAACGCTTCATTTTTAGGAGAAAATTTACTTTCAACAATAACGCAATTCCACAATATAACGACATCCACCTGTGTCAGCTGAGTTTTAAAAAAATGTTAACTCAAAATATTTTGACTTGATACATTGCTTACTAAAATTGCGGAAATATACATTTGTTTATGTTAATGGCACGTATGTATTGTAATTGTATGTATTGAGTGCAAAGATGTGTCCAGGTCTCACCAAGATTGTCTTGGTTTTATAACACTGACTTATATCTCGCCCTGTTTTGCCTATGTCCCAGTTTCTATAACAGTTTACAAATACAAGAAATGTGTTACGTGTTCAAATCAACACACTTGGTCTCGCTTTGTTCAAGCGAATAAACACGCTTGGTAATCCTAAATGCGGTAGAGTGTGAAGACTTTGATTTATTTATACATAGATCAGTGGTCATAAGGTATTTTCTGTAAAAGTATTAATTAATTCATAGTATTATGTGATTGCCATGTGTCTTCTGTCACGGAGATTATCCAATAAATAAATTAAATTTCCATCACAGCTGACCTATGTTCTTTGATATAATTAAAAAGAAAGAATCTGTTTCTAGTAAACAAAAATTTGAACGTAGTGATAGTTAGATAAACTTAATTTCCAATAGAAATCGTCCTTGGTTGGCGGGTCTGAAAGGGGAGCATGGGGAGCTAAACTGTTACCTGTCAAGCATATCGTAAGCAGAAACTAAGAGGAATTTAAGGTGAAGTTTGTTGTCCCATAAAGGCCCGTAGGGTTGAGATATTCAATTTCCCGTCCTTTAGCAAATCAGAATAGGTCTATGCCTTTTAGCATTAGAAATTTGGCCAAAATGCGGGTAAAAAGTCTCTCCCCCCCCCCCCCCCCCGTAGAGATTTTCACAAAAGGAACATCACATGAAGAAGATCTGATACACGAAAACACACGAATGAATTTTTAAAGGGAATTACTCCACCCCCTCCCCCTACTTATATGACCTATAACATATTTATAACACTGGTCTCACCCCACAGTGTCAAATTGACCTAGAGGCTATGCTGAAGTTCGATTTGTCAGTTAAGCTGTCAATTGTGGCACAACGTTTATCTGGACTATATCCTGCTGATCTGCAGGAGCTTGAGAATGGATACAGAAGATGAAACAAGAAGTTGAAAAGATGTTTACACCAGAAGGCATCGATCTTGGTGAAGAATGGATTATCTTTTCAAGACTATCTTTGCAATCACTAGAGAGTTCATTGATAAAAATATGACTGTGAATGAATGCTGTGTTCACGGAGTTCATCTCCGAACATTTTCATGATACAGATGACGTGAGACACAGACGATCAAAATAATCCACAATCAGTGGTTAGAATGGACTTTTACCACCAGATCACGTGGAAGAACAGTTCACGAAGCCAGTGGAGCCTTCTCCAAACAACAAGCAGCCTAACGATGTGTGTGTTTGCTGTAACGCAAGTACACTTGCTAGAAATTGAAGCCTATTTCCGCTAAGACGATATCAACATCATCACCAGGTGCCATGCCGGCTGGCGTAGGCGATCATGGCTCTCCACATCTCTCTGTCTCCAGTATTATATATCAAGTTCGCTATTGTTTCCCTGCCATGCCAGGTTATCAAACTGTCTAATGTTTTCTCACATGGTCGCCCTCTGTCTCTGTTGCCTTCAATCTTGCCTGTTGTGACTATGTTCTCCAAACCTCCGTGTCTCATGAAGTGGCCAAAAATATGAAGATTGTCTTTTTCTTATATTATTGATTAAAATCCGTTTCGCATTTGACTCTTTCAACACTTCCACGTTAGTTTTTCTGGCAGTCCATGATATCAACATACCTTAACCAAAAGGTTTTAATCTCTTATCGACCAATCATCAACTAAGGAGACATTTATTCATGCACTGTAAATGCCACGTGAATGTGTCTCCTGTGTACATCGTTATTAAACGTTTTTGAGTATTCCTGTATTTCTTGTTCTTTTTGTGTTGGTGGGGGGGGGGGGGGGGGGGGGGTTTACTGTGAGGATAAAATGAGACGATTGAACAGGCCTAAGTCTGATCTATTTATTTGAAATTCTTAATCAGGGTTGTCACGTACTTTAAAAAAAAAAGAAAGTGACATTTCGCCGTAAACATGACAGAAGTTTAACATTAAAATAGGCTATTCATTTAAGATGAGGTACCGTCTTCGCATGAAAGGTCAGCAACAGTCCCCATTTACCTCATGTTCCTTTCCCTGCTATCACACTATACTATAAGCTTATAACCCATTGTTGTAAAACACGTCCCACAGGTGGAAAGGGGGGGGAATTTCATTGTTTAGGGGGACACTACGAAAAAAATATTTGTACTTGAGATTTAGTTGTCTATTATATGTTTTGAAAATTTAGCCTACTTAACCATTTTTTTTTCTTCTAATAATTTTCTAGTGCTTTCTTCCTAAAACCCAAGTCTTGTGTCATGAACAAGTTATAATTAGGTTTCATTTATGGAATAAGTCAATTTTTAAATAGACCTATAAAAAATGTAGGGCCCCTTTATGTTTACATGGGGGGGGGGAGAGATATCAGAATTTTTGAAATATTAAGGTGGGGAAAGGTTTAAAGAAAATGTTGGGTAACACTACTATAACCTGCCAGGTTCACAGGAGTACCACATTGGATGAAATAACACCCAGAGTGCTCCAGAAAATTATATCCTCAGCAACACAGATGAGTGTGAAAATACCTTGACCTATCCAGCCCTTGATTTTCTTATCTTCGTCTGCTTCTTCCACCTCGACTGTTCCCTATAGTTTATGACGAATAATCATATCATCACACGTCCACAAAAAAACAACCATCAGGGCCGTAGACAAGTTTTCATTGAGGAAGGGGAATAATAATGTGAAAAAAAGGCATTCGTCCATTTTTGTATTTAATTCCCTCTTTTTGATGCGAAAGCTGATGACTTTTTTGATGCGAAAACTGATGACTTTTTTAATGTGAAACTTTATGAATTTTTTTATGAGAAAGCAGATAACTTTTTTGATGCGAAAGATTATGACTTTTTTGATGAGAAAGATGATGACTTTTTGATGAGAAAGGTGACTTTTTTAATGAGAAAGATGACCTTTTTGTGAAAAATCGTTAATGTAGGGGTTTCACCCACCTTTTGACTAAATTCATAGCAATAAAAAACATGTTATGATTTCCTAAGGGTGGGAGGGGGAAGGTGAACACCCACCTCCCTTAACAACAGACATATAAACCATGCTAGTATGTATATTTGTCGCTTTACTATTGGCAGTAATGATTCTTATAGACCTGTATGAATCTATTTTATTTCTAACGTACACATTTGTCGCTAGATGGACTAGTATTGTGACTTGGTAAAAGCTCACCAACCAAGCTTATTGACAACATGAGAGGCAGAGAGTCGTGGAGAAACATGATCGCCTATGCCATTCGTCATGACACTTGATTGATTGACACATTTGTCTCATGCTCTCTATAGGAGATGCGCAGAATTCGTCTGTAACATTTGTATTTGAAGATTTATGACCTCTCTCCATGACTGCAGTGAGTGTTCAGCTTTCGCATCAACACAACACAATAGACAACATAAATGAGTTTCAAAGTTAGTTTTTCACACAAACAATGATTTTGTTTTTCAACATTAAAGTTAACCTTGACATATCCGCTACATCCATCTCCAGCCGTATGGACCTATCTCTAAGTCTGTTTTGCGTTTTCCATCGCTGCATAGGCCTATGCAGGATCCGAGGTATTCAAAAATATTCAAGTCCTCAAATTTATACCAATTTATCATGTTGTTGGTTTTTTTCTGCTGTACCTTCGCTGTTAATCAAGAACATATTTCATTCAGCGTTGATTTTGGTCTCCTTGCTAGCACAATGTGAAAACAATTCTGACAATACTGTGTATGAAAAAAAATTATGGTGCTTTATGGGGGAGATGTTGCCACATCACGTGTCCATAGTCCAACTTTTTAATATTGTTGATTAAGAAAAACATCTCCAAATAATCACATGTATATTTTGATAATTTTGTGTTTTTTGTTCCAAATTTCTGTACCAAATTTATCAATGTGACACTCCTACGACCCTGACGGACTATGAGTTTTATTACTATATCAGTATCTTTTGCCCACCTCATCTTTTACCACTGCCATTTAACTATGATCAAATTTTATGACGCGACTAATGCATGCAATGACATCGCCAGTACAATGTGAATGATTGGCTTTCATGCAGTCATATCGCCCGTACAACGTGAACGATTGGCTTTCAAACCACAAGCTAATTCAACCAAGTTGGGTCTGTGAAGTGAACCAAAAAACCCCTCTACCACCGAGCCCACATATGGAGAAAAGGTGTGTTTTCAAACAGTTTTCCTCGCCGAAGACGGATGTGTTGGCCATTGGCGCAAATAAAACGGCGACACAACGCATTTCCAATCTCTGGACTACATCCTGCTAGAAATATAGTAGGACCATTGTCCTGTTACAAGAGATATCCAGCGGGAGATTGAGAATGAACGCTGAAGAAGAAGAAGAAACAGTGTTCAGAACAGAATAGACTTCTGGAGATGGTGCCCACTGCAAACGTTTGATATTCAACACTGAAACAAAATTTTTTACTTCCAAGGCAGGAAGTCTCCATCTCCTGATGTTTTTGGCAGTTGGTAAAAACTGTGACTTTATTGGCACTTCATAGAACTAAAAGGTTTAGCTTGATGTGCAATTTTAAAAATAGCTAGTTGACAAAATTAGGTTTGCCTCTTCTGCTCTAGTTGTAAAACTGGTTAAAAAATAATGTAGCAAATGTTTGTAGTGCTTAGATGTAAGTTCAGCCTACAACTTACAGCTGTATATTTCCATGTGACAAGACTAAAAAACCTTGGCGGAGATATCCACAGAACTGTTAGTCAATAAATCTTCCATTCTTACAGTGAGTTCTAAATATGACAGGTCTGAAAAAATCTTGGCGGAGACACCCAAAGAATTATATGTCAATAAATATTCCATTCTTACAGTGAGTTCTAAATATGACATGACTGAAAAAATCTTGGCGGAGACACAGAACTGTTAAGTCAATAAATCTAAATTAACATTTTCATTTTCTTGTTGTGTCTTACTAACTCTAACCTTGTGAAGTAATCATATATGATCAATGTACTTATATATTCATATTCTGTATCAATTCCCCTTTCCAATGATATATTACACATACACTATTTATCAATATTAGTATGTCAAGTGATACAATGAAGAACACATGTAAGGAAATTGTTCTACTCCTGAAAATTAATTTGGTCCAAACCTAAAAATAATCAAGTCCTGAAAGAGTTAATCAAAATTTACTCTTACCAAAAAAAAAAATACTTATACTCACAAACTAAACAATATGCGTACATATAATTTTTTTTCCCGCACAAAAGCATACATACATTTATAGTTGTTCACCAATTAAAATATACATACAATTTATGCACACACTAAAATATAGACACACATTTATTCACCAACTAAACATACATACGCATTTACACGCCAACTGAGATCTAAATGTTACATGCGCAACAGCCATCCTTCATATCCACATATCCCAGATAAGGCTCAAAAGATGTAGAGGATTGAATTCACTGTACTCTGGTTTCCCCGTATATACTCCGTCCCTCTCAACGTAGCGGCACGCTAAAGACCGAAAGTACCACTAATAGCACATAACTCCGTAGCTTTAATCGAGAATCCCCATATATCTCAGAAAAAATCCGCGTTATAAACACGACGACACGAGCAGGATTCGAACCTCTTGAGCATAAGATTGACAGCTTAATAACTATGCTAGCGTTGCTGCTGTGTCTTGCGGTGTAGAAGTAACACTTACAGCTGACGGGAATTGAACAAGGTCCGTTCTAGCAGCATCGAATCGCTTTGCAACACAAGTAAACAGGTTTTCCGTACTTTATCAACCACATCCCAAAAAAAAGATGTTGTCAAGACATTGATCCTGTGCACACAAGTCACTGAGAACGGGTCACGTCTGTCTGTTTTTTTCATTTCCCATAACGTCTGCTTGAGCAGGTACAAACATGAAGATAACTCTCTTCAGCGCGGACTTCATCAACGCTGCAACTACTGACGGCGTAAATAGCCAGACTGAATATTTCGAAGCATACCCATAGAATCATTAAGAAAACAAACATCTGCAAGACCCTGAGACTCCAGCCATACCATTGTCCTAGCAACCGCCATCATCTCCATCGTCATACTACTAGTGGTTGTACCGCAAACACCCTTTTTTCATAATGTATTTTCTTTTGCATTGAGTCGTGGATGCTCACGTTTTCGCACGTGCCAAATCACGGATTCATTAGTATTGAAAATAATATCTCTGTCCGAGGAATTCTCACTAATCACACAGCATGGACTTCTGAATCTATATGCACTGGAATATCTTTGTCACATTTCCTGGAAAGTGTGATTATCACGTCAATGGAAGTTGTACACTTGATATACTTATTTTCCCACTCTTCTTCGTGTGTTATGTTCCCTAATGTGCACACCCGTTTAATAGCCTCCTCTGTCCTGTCGTCATGACCTCTCCTTTTTTTTAAACTATGTTTCCCTTGATCTTTTCAATATGATCATGCATCATGCAGTGGATGGTTCTTGTCAGCACCGATGTGCAACTTGTCAGCACTGGTGTGCAACTTGCCAGCACTGGTGTGCAACGTGCCAGCACTGGTGTGCAACTTGTCAGCACTGGCGTGCAACTTGACAGCACTGATGTGCAACTTGTCAGCACCGATGTGCAAGTATAAACGAATACGGCAAATCTCCACTCTTTGCTTCATATTAGCATACTCCAGCAAGAAGCGATTCGCCACTAAAGCTCTTCATCCCTGGGATATCCAAGAATGATACATGTAGCTTCATTTTGTATCTTATCAAGTATATAAATTAGCGGTTGGCTAAGGGTCGGGATAGCCTATGCCTAATCTACAACTAACAAGACTACCCCGTGGTATAGCCGAGCAGAAGTAGTTGTTCATAAAAACAACAGCAAACACCCACATCTCTGTCAACCCCGCTTGAGCTCTAGTGATTGTGTAATTTATATGCTCTTTGAAGCACACAACCATCTGTTGAAGTACACTCCCAGGTAATTTATAAGCTCTTTGAAGCACACAACCATCTGTTGAAGTGCACTCCCAGGTAATTTATAAGCTCTTTGAAGCACACAACCATCTGTTGAAGCACACAACCATCTGTTGAAGTACACTCCCAGGTAATTTATCAGCTCTTTGAAGCACACAACCATCTGTTGAAGTACACTCCCAGGTAATTTATAAGCTCTTTGAAGCACACAACCATCTGTTGAAGTACACTCCCAGGTAATTTATCAGCTCTTTGAAGCACACAACCATCTGTTGAAGTACACTCCCAGGTAATTTATCAGCTCTTTGAAACACAAACATCTGTTTAACAGAACCCCCCCCCCATGTGTTTTAACATTGATGTTCTCTACTGTTTCTCTAGATAGATTGGTAGGTGGCTCTAGTGCACTAACGGTGCCGCTATTCGGAGACAATCATATCATAGCTCCAGATGCATTAGCTGATTAATGCATTCTAGCTAATGCGATCTCATTCGCTTTGTAGGCCTTAAACAATTAGTCCCCGCCGAAGACGGATGTGTCGGGTCATTGGCGCAAATAAAACGGCGACACAACGCACTGCATTCTCTGGACTACATTCTGCTGGAAATCTAGTACGACCATTGCCCTGCTACATGAAAAATCCAGCGGGAGTTTGAAAATGAACGCTGAAGAAGTAGAAGAAGAAGAAAAACAATCAGTCATCTTTCTATTCTCTTACGGTATACCAGAATGTCGTCTGTATATGAGAGGGCTCTGTCATGTCCAATCAGTTGTTCACTCATAGCCTCCATCTATATATTAAATGGCTAACTTCGTGGCTCTAAATCTTCATTTTTCGCTACAGAAAATCTTTAATATGTAGCATATAGGAATGAGATTTGTCACGGTTATAACACAGTTCAAATGGACGGCACTGGCGCTAACGAAATTTCGAATTACTGTCTAGTTGTCCGGCAAAAGCTGACCAATGATACGATTGCTTAACATTTACTTCTGATCGCTGCACAAAGTTTAAGCAAATACAAACAAATAATTATAATAATATAGGTCTAGACAGCAGAAATAATATTTTGCATGTGTGCTTTGTTTAACCGGTTCAGTATTCTTTCCCCTTGCGCGTGTGCTATTTTCGTTTTACAATCGATCCATTTTCACAGCTGACCGACAAATCGCCCTGCTCATAATAACGGTTGCATCAAAATTATTACTTGGATATATATTTCAATTAAAATTTTTATGACTTAAGGAAGTGGTTTTGTGGTCGTTTGGTTTAGATCTTTTTTTTTTTTTTTTGGCAGCAGTTGTTTATCGTTCTGCGTTCAATCCCAAAGACGGTGGTTAGTTTGTTTTTCTTCAATTTGTAAGAGCAGTTGAAAGTAAGTTATATGTAAAAGCATTTATACACCGCCGTAGATAAGAGGTGGGTTTGGAGGCTGGAGGTTCAAACCCTTCCCTTAGCAAATCATGACACTACATTTAGATCGCTAGAACTCGAAATTTCGCTAAAGGCGGATAACCCCCTCCTACCCTTTAACAATTTTTTTACCAACAGGTCATCCAATTTCGTAGCAAAAAGCGGAGTTACACACGGGAAAAAAACAACGAGTGACACTTGTTTCTAGGTAACACCCCCTCCCCCTCCTGATTGAAAACGTATATACGGCCCTGAACGTATAACCGTGCTCTTTTTTATTATTTTCCCACACCGGACAACGCATGGTATTCCTTCTAGTAGTACATATATTTAAGAGGGCTTTTGTGCTCATTACCTTGCTATATGCTTGTAAGACCTGGACAGCGTACAGAACACACATCAGAGTGTTAATTTACTTTTTTACAAACATACATGGAGTCAGAGAACATGCAGTAACTTTCCACAGGACCCTATTCTAAAGCTAAGCAGATCACAACAAACCACAATTTTCAGACTCCGCACAGGACACTGCAGACTACAAGCACATCTCCACAAAATTAAGGCTGTCCAAAGTGACCAATGCCCATGTCAAAAGGGTTCCCAGACTCTAGAACATATTCTGCAGATATGCCCACTCTTTGATGACGTGAGAACCAAAATATGGCCCCGGGAGACAGATCTGAAGGTAAAGCTGTGGGGCAACCGTGAGGACCTCCTGCTGACGACTGAATTCGTAGAGGCGGCCCAACTTCCTGTATAGACTTATGAGCATAGGAAACTGATCGCAGAAGAAGACATAATGTACCAGTAAATTTCTCTGGATAAAGTGGCAAGATAAAATACTTGAGACTGAAGTCCTCACTAGAGCCATCCCAAGCATGCATATAATGCTGAGGAAGAACTAACTGAAAAGGACTAGACTTGACGTGCGCATGTCTGCCAAACGCATCCCATAAGAGTTGATGCATGGTGAACTCTTCAAGGCTATTTATGTTTACAAGAAGACCTATTAGCCCTAGTAGTACGAATACGGATGTTATAGGCTTATGTTTGTGTTACTGAGGATACTACAATACTTGTACGGATGTTTGCTGTTGTTGTAATAGTCCTTGCCTCGATTAATCCGTTCTCAGATGCTGAACACACCACAGATGCTGAACGCAGAAGAAGAAGGAGACCTTTCATTCATCTCAGCACACACTAGAGAGACACAACAACACAAGTATGAAGTTTGTTGTCATCATCGTCTGCGACTCGCGACTATTATTAAAGAGCCCATGAGACAAAGGTGTATCATATGATCGGCTTGGGTGCATTGTTGTTGGATTAGATGTTCAATTGTCATAATTCAGTTGTCAGCACCGATGTGCAAGTATAAACGAGTACGGCAATCTTCGAATCAAAATGAGTACCATCTTCCTCTGAAACAAGACTAAATGAACCCCATTTAAGAAGAAAAGAGTTCTTGCTAAATCATAAAGCCGATCCAGCAAGAGATGCACAAGAACCACGTTGAAAGTGTTCTACAATTCAATCGCCCCAGCATATGTCTACATACGTGCATGGAAACCTCACGAAAACCTCATAAACATCCTAAGAAAAGACAGCTGTATTACACATTGTCTCTGTGTGAGCGATATTTTCCAAATGTAAGTGGAAGAAGATGCGACTGTTCAAGCAAACATATCATTTTTTTTAAAAATCATCTATTCCAGGAATTTGCAAATAGTATTCTACATTATTATTATATTGAATATTCCTACAACTTTGTTTGGTCCTGACCGGGTCTATGTATTATATGGCGTAGGATGTATCAGTTCTATGACCAACTGAAAGCTAGTGTTTGGATCAACACTACACCCGATGTGTAAATAGGCCTGCTTACAAACAAAAGTATTTTCCAACTAAGAATCGATCTAGGATCACCACGCCAGGAAGCCAGTACATTAACATAAAGCAGCCACGGTTCTGAATGATACGTTTACTGAATCTACATTAGGATTCAGTGTTCAGGGAGGTATTGCTCGCTACAAACCTTCCTATGAATCATGTTTAGAATCCAGGGTTGCTTGCCAACCTCCCTCGCCGAATGGCCGTGGTAATATTTACAAATTGCTTTTGTGTTGCGATGCCCAAATGTGGAGCAAATAATAACAACACTGTTTACTTTTCATGCATATCGTGAGAGACGACTAAGAATATAGGGTGGTGTTAACTTTTTCTGGGTCAAAGTGACACAGAAGCCACGATGAAGTCGGATGTGTCAGATCAAAGTGATGTCATCTAGAGCAGTGAGTGATGTTCTTTAGACAGTGAGTGATGTCCCTTAGAGCAATGAGTGATGTCCTTGGTGTCCCATAGAGCAGTGAGTGATGTCCTCAAGATAAGTGAGTGATGTCCTCAAGATCAGTCAGTGATGTCCTCTAGAGTATTGAGTTATGTCCTCTAGAACAGTGAGTGGTGTCCTCTAGATCAGTCAGTGGTGTCCTCTAGATGAGTCAGTGATGTCATCTAGATCAATCAGTGATGTCCTCTAGATCAATCAGTGATGTCCTCTAGATGAGTCAGTGATGTCATGTAGATCAATCAGTGGTGTTCTCTAGATCAGTCAGTGATGTCCTCAAGAGGAGTGAGTGATGTCCCCTAGATCATTCAGTGGTGCCCTCTAGATCAGCCAGTGATGTCCTCTAGATCAGTCAGTGATGCCCTCTAGTGCAGTCAATAATGCCAATTTGTTCCTCGTCCGTTGTTCCCTCTTGGGACAACTTTTGTGTGTGCTTGATCCTTCAGTTTCTTCAAGACTAAGTACACTATTTCTTATTATATAATTTTCAACTAATTACCTTCCTGTTCCAGTCATGTGCTATGAACAGTTTAAACTTCACATTGTATTTTGTGCTTCTCTAGAATTACGGTGCCCCCCCCCCCATGAGGCCATATGCATCACATTGAGAATCCCTGCTCTAGATAAAATAGGAAACGTTCGCTTACGTTTATTACGTGCCCCAACTAGTAGGCTTGGCTTTGCGTCATATCAACAGGGAAAAATAAACAAGTTATGTTAAAGAGAAATGGTGAGAGAGAGAGAGAGAGAGAAAGAGAGGAGAGAGAAGATAGCTCGAGTCACACGACAGCAGACATGTATATACACCTATACGTAAATTACTATATAGATCAAGCAATAATTTGTTTTGTGTTGTCTACGAAGTACAACAATACGAGCGAAACATCGGCATAAAACAGTGTCTGACGCGACGAAGTATACCTGTCTCAATCTGTCAGTGTGTGTGTATCAATATACTTCTCACATGAGGGTCCGATTTTTAGAATGGAAATTCGCCCCACAGATTCGTTTGTAGGTAACAATCAACATCAGTAATGACGGAACTTCAACTAGGCCTGTCGGAAGTTGCCGAACCCACCACCGATGTTTGTCGAAGCAGTCCCTAAGCTGGTGTGTGTTGTTGTGTGATTCTGCCGTGCTGTCCTCGTGTGTGGTTGACGAAATTTGGGAATGTCACTGAAAGAGTTTATCTAACACCTAACAAAATTTCATTTACTGGATTCACTAACGAACTGTTGGATTATGATATTAACGTAAGGTCCGATGTCTACATGCATGAAATCTAAATGACACGCCGAAAGAATGAAGTCTGGACGGATCTTCGATTCAATAACTGTCCTGTGTTTGATATCAACGTTGGGGGTCTTGTGCTGGGCAGAAGGTAAGAAGGCACAAGTCAAGCACTTTAACCTCGTTATTTTTCGTGTGAAAGTTGTCAACATGTTCACAACTTCTCTATTTCCTTGATATTCGTATTTAGTAGCATATATAATTAACAGATCCATTCTATATGCAATATTATTTAATATATAATTAATTAATATACAAATCTAATGGAGTAATTTTTCAGATTATGTAAAAAAGTAAAGCCCATTCATTTTGATTTTAGAACTTGGAACTTTTCATATCATCTGATCGTGGCTAAATGTATTAAGAACAGCGTTATTTATTCAGTTGTCGGCAGTGTACGGCACGCAAAGGGGTTTATGTGGTCATCGTTATATCAATATCATTTTACTTTCCGAGATTTATATTGCTATCTGATTTTCCGAGTCTGGGTTGACATTGGAGCTGTTTGTATGTTTCTATCCTTATTATGCAAACAAAACCAATAAGAATTAAGAATTAAAATATGGGAGTAACAGCTGCATAGAGGAAAATAAAATCTACCAGAAAATTAATTTATGCTAATTGTCACAATATAGTGTAGTTGTACAGTTATGATTGTTATTGTTATTCAAGTCGCCGAATTAAAAGCTATCATGATCAATACAATAATTTAATATATGATACAGAAAAATGCAACGGCACATGTCTATAACTGTTGTCGCCATTGCCAGCCATGAACGACTATTATTATTATCATCATCATAGCTTAATCCTACTCATCTCTACGAAATTATCATCATAGACATAACCAAATTAATACCGGTAACTGAATTCTCTCTACATGCTAAACTCTATGTAACCCGACCACCATACTTGCGTACCTTGCTATTTTTTATTACTCGTGTCGGATAAATAAGTCGTGCTATAACGTTAGTATAAGATCACACACATTACTCATTATGTCTTCTCTGTGTGCGTGCTACTCACCTTACTTCACCGCACAGATAACATACCATAACTTCATAAGTGTGATAATTAAATCGTTTTTATACTAGTACCGACTTAGTGGCGTCGTGATGTCTCGGCAGATACCGTTATCACTTTCATGTAGGACTCTCATGTCACGCGATATGATATGTCTGTATACACAGCTGTGTACTCAAACCGATGAGCGTACTCACAAGCTATAGTATAGTATAGTATGGGCAATGTATATTGCTTAGTTCGCTGTATAACGTAGCGCCCGCCATACACTTACTTTGCGCCCTCCCGTGATATACTTACTATGTGTCCGCGATACACTTACCTTGCGCCCGTGATACGCTTACCTTGCGCCCGTGATATACTTACTATGCGGAAGCGACCGCGATATACTTACCTTGCGCCGGCGATACACTTACCTTGCGCCCGTGATATACGTACTATGCGCCCGTGATATACTTACTATGCGGAAGCGCCCGTGATATACTTACTATGTGTTCACTTAACTTGCGCGGTTTTTTTTTACCACTTGCTTCAACTTAATAAAGATTTTTTGAAATAAATTTCTGATTAAGCAGAATGTTTAATTTATTAGTAGCACTCACGGACTATGGTTTGCTCACTTTTTCAATTATATTTTCTTTTGAACGTCTACAGTCAACTAACCCCGCAATTTTCATTTATTCCTAGACAATGCATTAAAAAGCAGCCTGTTCCAAACACACACCGGAATGTTCTCATGTACATTGAACATGAACTGTTTAACATTCCTATAAATTATATTACTATCATCATCAAGTGCCACATCAGCAACAAAGGTTAGCTGCAATGGACCTCTTCTATCTCTTGCCTTGGTGGTGCACGCTCTTAGACTATCCTGTCCACATCACTCAGAAGAAAGTCTGGCACCCAAGTGCGTACTGATCCATTCTGCACCAGGTGCCATATCTTCCAACATGCACTCACTGTACGATGTCCTTCATACTCCCCATCCATCACTTTCCTCTGTGTATTCAACTACTTCTAGACAATGCGAAGAGTGAAGCCCTAATGTGGTGGAGTTTGAGTGAAGCCCTACTGTGGTGGAGTTTGAGTGAAGCCCTACTGTGGTGGAGTTTGAGTGAAGCCCTACTGTGGTGGAGTTTGAGTGAAGCCCTACTGTGGTGGAGTTTGAGTGAAGCCCTACTGTGGTGGAGTTTGAGTGAAGCCCTACTGTGGTGGAGTTTGAGTGAAGCCCTACTGTGGTGGAGTTTGAGTGAAGCCCTACTGTGGTGGAGTTTGAGTGAAGCCCTACTGTGGTGGAGTTTGAGTGAAGCCCTACTGTGGTGGAGTTTGAGTGAAGCCCTACTGTGGTGGAGTTTGAGTGAAGCCCTACTGTGGTGGAGTTTGAGGTGCTGGCATTAATAAATGAGAATTCCAGGGATTGAGGCATTATTATATACAGGGATAGTTTGGTTATATACAGGGATAGTTTGGTTATATACACGGATAGTTTGGTTATATAGACGGATAGTTTGGCTATATACACGGATAGTTTGGTTATATACACGGATAGTTTGGTTATATACATGGATAGTTTGGTTATATACATGGATAGTTTGGTTATATATGCGGATAGTTTGGTTATATACATGGATAGTTTGGTTATATACGCGGATAGTTTGGTTATATACATGGATAGTTTGGTTATATACGCGGATAGTTTGGTTATATACGCAGTTAGTTTGGTTATATACATGGATAGTTTGGTTATATACGCGGATAGTTTGGTTATATACATGGATAGTTTGGTTATATACGCGGATAGTTTGGTTATATACGCAGTTAGTTTGGTTATATACATGGATAGTTTGGTTATATACACGGATAGTTTGGCTATATACACGGATAGTTTGGTTATATACATGGATAGTTTGGTTATATACATGGATAGTATATATATATATATATATATATATATATATATATATATATATATATATATATATATATATATATAAACTGTGTGTAATGCTTGGTCCTTCATAGCTCAGTCTGTATGGATGACATCAAGATAGAAGTGACACATTTGATGTTACTGCAAGCAGGAGGACTGTGGAGATTAGGGCGGTGAACAAGGCATTGAACTGGATGAGTACAGAAAGGGCAACTCATGTCTGTGTACTTAGTGACTCAATGAGAATGATGAGTTACTGTGTCTGGAGGTAGAGAAATGGATTATGTGGATATTTTGAATTTCATTTGAGAAACAACATGGGAAAATGAAATCTATGAGGATAATGATTAATTTTTCCATGTCAGGAATAAAGAAACTAGTTGTCACATGCATCTTTGCCAAAGATGAATGCTTAGAATAATCAATCAATATCAATAAAACCCATAACCCTTCAGGGTCGTAGGGGTACCACATTGGAAGCTTCAGCACACAGAGTCCTCCAGCGAATTCTATCCTCAGTGATGCGGATGAGTGTGGAAATATCTAGCCCTGTCCATTCCTTGATGTTGTCTGTCCATGTCTTTATTTTCCCTCCTCTGCTTCTTCCACCCTCGACAGTTCCCTGCAGTATTGTTTTTGACAAGGAATCGTGCCTGTATACATGTCTGAACCATGCTAGATTTCGTCGTTTCACTATTCTCTGTGTGTGATTATCCATTGTAGTATTTCAGTGGGCAAAAGGTTTAGCTAGTGGTGCCCTTCTGATGTGGTTATATGGATGTGTTTTCTCCCTCCATCTCCATTGCACTTTTCTGATGTTGACACTACATCACATTTGAACTTCACGCTGAGCGCATCGCTACCATGTCACTAGGTCACTTAGAATAATGTTTGTCAACAAACAAAGAACAGAAACTATCATTTTTTGTGTGATGGTGGATACACTCAAGTGGAGATAGAGAAGTTGTGGACATGTCCAGAGTGCAGCAATGATGATCTGACGACTAATCCGTATCATGGTGTTTCCCTCCCTCTTGTTTCTCTGCATACCTCTTACTTGCCTCCACTCAATCACACTTTTTCAAGTAAATTCTTGAACAAGGTTTCATGTCTTTTAATGTGTTCTTCTTCTTCAGCATTAATTCTCAAACTCTTGCTGGATCTTTCTTATCATAGGTCAATTATCCTGCTTGATTTCCAGCAGGCTATAGTCCAGAAAATGGAAATGCATTGTGTCAGCATTATATTTGCACATCCATCTTCGGTGGGTAATGTATTCAAAATTTGTAATTTCCTTTAATAATTCTTTTTTTATACAGTGTTATTATGGCATCTTTGTTTTTATCACTTTCCATGAAGTTCTCTCAATTCTTTTAGATTTCCACATCTCAAAGGCAGAAATCCTGTCTTCTAGCTGTTTGTTCATTCATTATCCATGTTTCTGAGCCATATATTGAACAGTTGAACTTCAAAACATAAACCTTCAAAAATAACATAGGGCAGTAAGATTGTTTACCCTGTTGATTGCCCTTGCCCATACTGTATCCTGTCTATTTCCTGATGTTTGCCTTCCACTTATAACTTCTTTTCTCTCTTTCTCCAGTTGGAGTCAAATGTTGATATGAGTTTCATCAATAAACTGTGCTGTGGTTACTGTAACATGACAATAAAGTGTATCCATCAGAGCTGTGTCAGATGGCCATAAAGCTTATCCATCAGAGCTGTGTCAGATGGCCATAAAGCTTATCCATCAGAGCAGTGTCAGATTGCCATAAAGCTTATCCATCAGAGCTGTGTCAGATGGTAAAAATAAAGCTTATCCATCAGAGCTGTGTCAGATAGCCATAAATCTTATCCATGAGAGCTGTGTCAGATGGTAAAAATAAAGCTTATCGATCAGAGTTGTGTCAGATAGCCATAAAGCTTATCCATGAGAGCTGTGTCAGATTGCCATAAAGCTTATCCATCAGAGCTGTGTCAGATGGTAAAAATAAAGCATATCAATCAGCTGTGTCAGATGGTAAAAATAAAGCTTATCCATCAGAGCTGTGTCAGATAGCCATAAAGCTTATCCGTCAGAGCTTTGTCAGATAGCCATAAAGCTTATCCATGAGAGCTGTGTCAGATGGCCATAAAGCTTATCCATCAGAGCTGTGTCAGATAGCCATAATGCTTATCCATGAGACTTGTGTCAGATGGCCATAAAGCTTATCCATGAGAGCTGTGTCAGATGGCCATAAAGCTTATCCATCAGAGCTGTGTCAGATAACCATAAATCTTATCCATGAGAATTGTGTCAGATGGTAAAAATAAAGCTTATCCATGAGAGCTGTGTCAGATAGCTATAAATCTTATCCATGAGAATTGTGTCAGATGGTAAAAATAAAGCTTATCCATGAGAGCTGTGTCAGATTGCCATAAAGCTTATCCATCAGAGCTGTGTCAGATGGTAAAAATAAAGCTTATCAATCAGCTGTGTGAAATGGTAAAAATAAAGCTTATCCATCAGAGCTGTGTCAGATTGCCATAAAGTTTATCCATCAGAGCTGTGTCAGATGGTAAAAATAAAGCTTATCAATCAGCTGTGTGAAATGGTAAAAATAAAGCGTATCCACCAGAGCTGTGTCAGATTGCCCTAAAGCTTATCCTTGAGAGCTGTTTCAGATAGCCATAATGCTTATCCATCAGACCTGTGTCAGATGGCCACATTTTCTTCTTGTGATGTGGCTTAGGGGACAGTTCTAAAAAATATATTTACTGTTTTCTGAAGATTGTTCACAAGGGCCACATATCAGCATAAAAAATATAAATTTCCTTTACATGTGTTGTTTGAGTCTGTTGAAGTCTGTTCACAATCTAAAAATGATTGTTTGTTCTTTTCTTCCAAGTTTGTGAATGGCATTGTATTTTTGGTTGTGTGTGTGTGATTTGATTGGTCTTTTGATGATGGGTTTTTCTGGAAATGATACTGTGTCTTCCATATGTTGATGCAGGCAGTTACTTCTAGCTGTGGATAGATGATCTGCTATCTCATTTCCTATTGTATGTAGATGACCTGGCATCCATTGATTTGGCTTGGTTGTTTTAGTTGAAATAGAATCTAATGTAAGCTCTCATGGATAAGCTTTATGGCCATCTGACACAGCTCTGATGGATACGCTTTATGACCATCTGACACAGCTCTGATGGATAAACTTTATGGCCATCTGACACAGCTCTGATGGATAAACTTTATGGTCATCTGACACAGCTCTGATGGATAAACTTTATGGTCATCTGACACAGCTCTGATGGATAAACTTTATGGCCATCTGACACAGCTCTCATGGATAAGCTTTATGGCCATTGGGCACAACTCTCATGGATAAGCTTTATTTAATTTTATTAACAAATTATATTCATATAATATTCTATTGTCTATTGTCTTTCCCCAGGTGAATGATTTTAGATCGCATTCACACTTGCGGTTAAGCGTAGGGGTGTATACAATATAATATTCTAAAGAATTAAAATTTAATCAGCCTAAATTGTCATACATTTTTTTCCTTATTAATATTACTGTTATTAGTATGCTGTTACATTTAGTATCAAGTACACATTATCGAGTGGGTTCTTGTTTTTCTTCGTTGTACGGACTGTATTTAGCTTTGCTCGTTTTATAATTTGTGTGTGTTGCTTCGCTAGACGGGTCAAGATTAAAAATTTCTCCTACAACTGTGCACGCTGGAATTTTCTCAATTTTTCCCGAGCAGATGGCTAGGCAGCTTTATAAGCGTCCATCAAACCCACCAGTCTACGTGGGTCAGTGCGGGAGTACTTTAGGCTAAGGGAGCAAACCCTGAAGCAACCCCCACTGCCTAGTGGGTAGCGCGGGAGTACCCAAGGCTATGGGGAGTAAATCCCCATTAAAAATACGGAGGTGAGAGACCCTAAGGCAGTTGATGGTTGCATCCGATCATCATCTTGCATCTCCAGCAGTTCTGCTTGATTCCAGGCCTATATGTATTATCTTTCCCTAGGACTTCAATCAACAGAACCGAGAGGGGGTTAGTGCAAAATAGGCAAGGCACTTTCTCCATTCAAGCCATCCGGGCATTGCAATAATTGTTGCTAAATGACCGCCTGAAAGAAGCAATAGGCTATATATTTATTTTTATATAGTATGCCGTTCTTGTGAATCGTATCCATCATCGCCATGGTTCGTAGATTATATATCTTATAGCACAACAATATCGCCTGGAAAGACGAAAATGTGCCAACTACTACAATTGTTACTGCAATTATCATGTTTCTCAGTAGGGCCGTAGATACTACTTTTCTATGGGGGTTGAGATGTAGTATAAAAAATGTAGCGTGCTCTTTCCTTATCTGTAAATGTAGCGTGCTCTTTCCCTATCTGTAAATGTAGCGTGCTCTTTCCCTATCTGTAAATGTAGCGTGCTCTTTCCCTTTCTGTAAATGTAGCGTGCTCTTTCCCTATCTGTAAATGTAGCGTGCTCTTTCCCTATCTGTAAATGTAGCGTGCTCTTTCCCTATCTGTAAATGTAACGTGCTCTTTCCCTATCTGTAAATGTAACGTGCTCTTCCCTATCTGTAAATGTTTTGATGTTCTCTTTTTTGAAGGGCTGGGGGGAATCATTGAGGGGATGCTTTATCATATGGTGCTAAATATTACGTTCTATTTTCTAAAGCAAGGGACACAAACACCACAGAAGATGGATGTTTCGGGACATTGGCGCAAATAAAACGGTCACACAACTTATTTTAATTCTTTGTACTACACCCTGCTGGAAATCTAGTAGGGACAACTATTCTGCTACAAGAGAGATCCAGCGGGAGTTTGAGAACGAGCACTGAGGAAGAAGAACACAAACAATCAACATATTTTTGTTGATTAGAAACCATGATCACATAATTGGAGACATTTCCATAACTGATCAGCTCGCCGACACTATCAACAAAACAATGTACATTATATATAATGCTAAATATTAATTCCCTTCTGCATAAAAAAAACTATCAACCTTAAACAACCTACATTTTACGTTTAAGGCTGGGAACACAGACATAATGAATAGCACAGAACATCATGTAAATAAAGCCGTATTAAACTAGTGTATTAAGAGCCAATTTTTTCCTGAATTAGTTTATGAATGGACTTCTCCTTCATGCTGTTAAGACATATATCAGTCAGTGTATACTAAGGCAGAACCACGTCCACATTTGACAGAATAATAGGGTTACTCATTCAATAAGGATTATTTTTTAAACCAATTGCAAAAACCCACAAAAAGGATTGAATTCTCTAAGATAGACATGCCTATCCCATATTTGTGATATTTGTGTAACTTTTATTCTATAAAATTGTGTATACATACTTGTGTTGATGTCATTCTTGAAAAAAAGCTAGATGTGTGTGTATCACTATAGATCTTTATATATATATAAGCAGGTGCTAAACATAGAAATACCTGGAGAGAAACTACAATAGATATAACATCAATATCTTGGACACATAATCACAAATGATGACATATGTGTAAAAGTTAAACGGAGAATAGGAATGGTTAAAAATACTTTCATGGCATGAGGAAAATATTAACATCTATACAAATTAAAAAGCTAAAAATGAGAATTATAAATCTATTCTATATTAATGTATGGCTCAGAAACATGGACAATAAACAAACAATTAGAAGACAGAATTGATGCTTTTGAGATGTGGATATTTAGAAGAATAGGAAGAACATCATCGACAGAGAAGAAAACAACAAAGAGGTTCTAACAACACTTAATATGAATACAGAATTATTAAAGGAAATAAAGATCAAGCAAATAAAATATTTTTGACACATTAAAAAACATGGCAACTTGTTGAAGACCTTAGTTCATGGTAAAGACGAGGGTAGGTGATCCAGAAGTAGGCAGAGATACAGGTGGGACAGTAACATCACAAGATGGACAGGTTACAATCTAGCAGAGTGTACCACTAAAACATGAGATAGGGGATGTTGGAGGTCTGTATCAACCAACCTTCGTTGCGGAGACGGCGCTTAATGATATATATCCTATATATAAATTAGATATGTAGAGATGCCATTTCTTTTTTAAAAAAATGGATGTTTGTAGATACTATTAATGAAGCGAAAATAACTTACTAGATATGTGAATATATTTTATTGTATAAACATATATGTATAGATCAATCAATAAACCCGTAATCCATCAGGGTCGTAGGGGTACCACATTGGATGCTTCAGCATACAGAGTCCTCCAGTGAATTATATCCTCAGCGATGCGGATGAGTGTGGAAATATCTTGCCCTGTCCATTTATTGATGTTGTCTGTCCATGTCTTTATTTTCCCTCCCCTGCTTCTTCCACCCTCGACAGTTCCCTGCATTATTGTTTTTGATTAGGAATCGTGCCTGCAACGATGTTAGTTTTCGTCGTTTCACTAAATTTCACACATGTATAGATGCCATTCTATTAAAAAATCTATCTAAACATCCGTGGCACATTAGGGCCGTAGGGGTACCATATTGGATGCATAAATAAACCCAGTCTTCTAGCAATTTTTATCATCAACAATGACGAGTTAGGAAAAATCCTGTCCTGTCCAGTCCTTGCTGTTGTCTGTCTAGTCCAGGGTCGGGAACCTTTTTGTCTGAGAGAACCATGGACACCACATCATTTGAAAAGTAATTCTGTGAGAGCCATACATTATGTTTAAAACTAAAAATTTAAGTAAATGTTGCATTTTGTGTAATTTCAACACTAAAAGTACAATAATTATGTCTCTGGATTATTTTTAATAACATTGTTATGCTGTTGCTAATCAATAATGAGTATTTCTTACCATTAATGCGACTTCTGATGCTGAACTGCAGTAGACTTTTGCTCATTTGTAGAATGAAATATTGATATGCAATTAATATGTAGATCAAAGGAGTCTAAAGAAACATTTTTAAAAATAATAGAACATTTGTCTGCGAGTCAGATGCAGCCATCAATAGAGCCACATCTGGCTCGCAAGCTATGGGTTCCGACTCCTGTTCTAGTCTATCCATGCTGTTCTTTGTCCACTGCTTCTTGCACATTCCACCGTTCTCTGTAGTATTGTTTTAGACAAGGAATCATATCAGCATTCCTGTTAAAGACAGGCATGTTTTCGTTGTTTAGCCATTGAAAGTAATGGTTCCCGTGAACTTGTATGCATTTACATTTTATTTGTTTAAGGGAAGAACACTGGCTCACAGAGATGGATATCCACAGAAAGATGTATGGGAGCACTGAGGAGTTTTCTAATACAGCAGCATTTATTAAGAAAACAGGACTTGCTGTGTAGACATGTCAAACTGAGAACGTGAAGAAGAAGATGAAGAAGTTACATACACATTTGTCTTATGCTCTGTATATGAGATTTGTCTGTAACATTTGTACGCGAAAGCCTGTAATCGTCTCTCCATGTCCGCAGTGAGTCATCATCATCATGCTGTTTCATGCCAGGACAGATGACACCAGACATTCAATCACGATACAATCACTTACTTAATGAATTCTGAGTGTTGTTATGTGATTGTTGTTCTTATGTGGGTAAGCAACACAGATGGCAGAACATATCCTGCAATAATGTAATACACTACATGGGGATGAAACACTGGCATACACAGAAAATATCCACAGAAAACTTCGTATCGAAGAACTTTCATATAAGCAACTCATCATCATCACCATGTGCCATGCCGGCTGGCGGTCATGGCTCTCCACAACTCTCTGTCCACAGTATTATGTATCAAAGTCGTTGTTGTTTCCTTACCGTACCAGGTTGTCAAACTGTCTAATATTTTCTCACGTTGTCGCCCTCTGTCTCTGTTGCCTTCAATTGTGCCTGTTGTGACTATGTTCTCTAAACCTGCCTGTTTCATGAAGTGGCCAAAAAAAGAAGATTGTATTTTTCTTATATTCATAAGCAACTATTGTCCAAAATTGAGTGAGCAATATTGATAACAAGACTTTTTCGCAATGTTGTCCTTGGTCTTCCACATGTTCGTTTTCCTGTCGCAGAACTTGGTGGATAAGTATATTTTCGTCAGATCTAATCACATGAGCTAAATACTGCCAACGCTGTCTTAATAATAGTTGAATTACGTGAACTATATATCATTACAGAAGACAGGATCGCTAAATTAAGTTGGATCAGTTTGTTGCGTGTTTTGATTATTGTTTTGATTATCTATTTATATACTTGGAAATTTTTTGGAATCTTTATGGCTATTTTTGGTATGCGTTTCCAAGTATATAAATAGTAACCAACTAAAATGAAAACAATAACCAAAATCCTAGGACAGATGACACGTATTTTTAAGAACGAACTCGCAAGCATCCACAAGACAAACAAGGACCACATCGTATAGATAGATAAATAGATAGAATAACCAAAACACGTAACGAACTGGGTCCGAATTAATTCAGCTAGAGTCCTGTATTTTTGAGAGCTACGACTATATTTCGTTTGGAGATAATTATTGTCATTGATGCTGAAATATGATTAATATTTTATTAGGAGATTGTATATTGTATCTTTCCCCCTGACCCAGGGTCACCCAGCGATGAATTCATGTAGTTGAACTAGTTAGTTGATTGTTAGAATGAAGGTGTGGGAGTGAATACAAAATATATCTCAAATTCTCTTAGCACAACAACTACTACCCGGCAAGTACTCCGCTGTTGGGAAGAAATGGTGTGAATACACGCCTAACAAGCAGAAAGAACACTATAAGAAGTATGAATTTATAATTTCTGACAACGAAGAAATTTCTCTATATAATGTCTGTATTATTGACAGAACACTATCAGAAGCATGTATTTCTAGTTTCTGAGAACGAAAAAATGTCTCTATATAATGTCTGTATTATTGACAGAATGCTGTCAGAAGTATGTATTTCTAATTTCTGACAACGAAGAAATTTCTCTATATAATGTCTGTATTATTTACAAAACAATATCAGAAGTATGTATTTCTAGTTTCTGAGAACGAAATAATTCTCTATATAATGTCTGTATTATTGACAGAATGCTGTCAGAAGTATGTATTTCTAACTTCTGACAACGAAGAAATTTCTCTATATAATGTCTGTATTATTGACAAAACACTATCAGAAGCATGTATTTCTAGTTTCTGAGAACGAAGAAATTTCTCTATATAATGTCTGTATTATTGACAAAACACTATCAGAAGCATGTATTTCTAGTTTCTGAGAACGAAAAAATTTCTCTATATAATGTCTGTATTATTGACAAAACACTATCAGAAGCATGTATTTCTAGTTTCTGAGAACGAAGAAATTTCTCTATATAATGTCTGTATTATTGACAAAACACTATCAGAAGCATGTATTTCTAGTTTCTGAGAACGAAAAAATTTCTCTATATAATGTCTGTATTATTGACAAAACACTATCAGAAGCATGTATTTCTAGTTTCTGAGAACGAAAAAATTCTCTATATAATGTCTGTATTATTGACAAAACACTATCAGAAGCATGTATTTCTAGTTTCTGAGAACGAAAAAATTCTCTATATAATGTCTGTATTATTGACAAAACACTATCAGAAGCATGTATTTCTAGTTTCTGAGAACGAAGAAATTTCTCTATATAATGTCTGTATTATTGACAAAACACTATCAGAAGCATGTATTTCTAGTTTCTGAGAACGAAAAAATTCTCTATATAATGTCTGTATTATTGACAAAACACTATCAGAAGCATGTATTTCTAGTTTCTGAGAACGAAAAAATTCTCTATATAATGTCTGTATTATTGACAAAACACTATCAGAAGCATGTATTTCTAGTTTCTGAGAACGAAAAAATTCTCTATATAATGTCTGTATTATTGACAAAACACTATCAGAAGCATGTATTTCTAGTTTCTGAGAACGAAAAAATTCTCTATATAATGTCTGTATTATTGACAAAACACTATCAGAAGCATGTATTTCTAGTTTCTGAGAACGAAAAAATTCTCTATATAATGTCTGTATTATTGACAAAACACTATCAGAAGCATGTATTTCTAGTTTCTGAGAACGAAAAAATTCTCTATATAATGTCTGTATTATTGACAAAACACTATCAGAAGCATGTATTTCTAGTTTCTGAGAACGAAAAAATTCTCTATATAATGTCTGTATTATTGACAAAACACTATCAGAAGCATGTATTTCTAGTTTCTGAGAACGAAAAAATTCTCTATATAATGTCTGTATTATTGACAAAACACTATCAGAAGCATGTATTTCTAGTTTCTGAGAACGAAAAAATTCTCTATATAATGTCTGTATTATTGATGATCCTCATATGGTTATATTAATGTACTGTTAAAAAAGCCCGTTACATGGGATGGACCAGCTAATACCATCCTATTATCTCCTTAGTCGCCTCTTACTACGTGCATTATAGGTAAACGGGGTTGCTTTTCATTGCTCCCATGTTGGGCCCCGACATAACTAGGGGGGGGGGGTGTTCAACTATTGTAGATATTTTAGGCGATACTAACACACCAGGTCCTATTTTTAGAATAGTGGTTTTCAAACTTTCCACATTGACGCTTCTCGTGGACAAATTGTACAGATAAATGCCTCACGCCCCCCCCTCCCGTTTATATCAAAATCTTACCCCTCCTAACCTTTTCAACCACGTCGTACCTACAAACAGTTGTTAAACAATTGACATGATTGTGTGTTGTGATATGTTGATACAATTTCTATTCTTTTTCTGGTTGTTAGTTAATTACAATACAGGATTAACACAAATAAAATAATTGAAACAGTTAATTTTAATTGAAGAACCAATATACATTTTGTATTTGAAACAATATTCATGATTACTTTTATTAAATATGTTTGTGGGAACATGCTTATATTTTTAACGTAAAAACAATCACGCCTTTAACGCGCTAAATTCGCAAATCGCCCCACCCCTCTCCTTTTGAGATAACCTCAAGACCTCTTCCATCTAGGTACGCGCGTCCTCAGTTTGAGAACCACTGCACTAGTGGGCATGCGTATTTTGAAAGGTACATCACTTGGACATGCATAACGATTATTATTGGATTATTAGTAACAGTGTCGATATCTTTCATTCCTCTGTCAACATATTATACCCCTTTGAATTAAACCCCGAAGATTGATAAGATGTGAGCAGGTCACTTATGACGATAGCAACAACAATGAAATACGTCTGCTAAGAAATATGCGTGCCATATTCCTGAGTTCGGTTAATGTCACGCGCAAATGACGTACGTTTGTGACATGTGCCTGGTTTCCGGTTGATTCGAATATTAACTAAACAAATTGAAGGTTTTTCCGGTCTTCTGGCACCTCATGTTTAGCTAATTCTCACAGGAGTTGGGTTGCAGAGGTTAAGGGAATTCTTGTCTAACATGTAATTTTAACATCTCGCGCATACATACGATACACAGATACCAGAACACACCAGACATTTCTTATATACGACACACAGATACCAGAACACACCAGACATTTCTTATATGCGACACACAGATACCAGAACACACCAGACATTTCTTATATACGACACACAGATACCAGAACACACCAGACATTTCTTATATACGACAAATAGATACCAGTTTCTTATATACGACACATATAATTTCTTTATATCATGTATATATATATATATGAGGCCGACAAAGAAAACGATGGACCACTGAAATAGAGACGAAAAATTTCAAAATATACTAAGCAGACAAGAGGACCGTCTTCACAAAACTCTTCTACCCCTGACGCTGAAACGCAACAAAAGGTTTAGCGAATAGATGGATATTAATGAAAACAATGAACCACAAATTGGAAACAGAAACTCATGAAGATCAAGCAGGTTTTCTAGCAGGAAGAGTAATAAGAGACCACATATTCAACATGCGGAACATAATTGAGAAATGTAGAGAATACACATTAGACCTACATATGTGTTTCATAGACTACACCAAGGCGTTTGACTGTGTTAAACATCACCAGCTGTGATCCATCATAAGAGACATGGGCTTTCTAAAAAATCTAATACATCTTATTGAAACACTATACCATGAGCAGCAACAGCAGTAAAAGTGAAGGGAGAAACATGGTGTAAGAGTGCAGGGAGTGATTCGCTGTATAGAGTGGAGTTAGACAGGGCTGCACCCTATCACCGTATAGTTTTAACATCTATACAGAGAATATAATTAGAAATGGAAGAGAACTAGAGGAAAATGACTTTCATCCATTAATTATCGGTGGATACAAGATTCAAGAAATAAGATATACGGACGACACAGTCCTCTTAACTACAAAACTAATCACAGCAACAAAGAAATAAGCGAGATGCAAACTCTATATATGAACTCACAGAAAAAAAAATTGTGACAACAGAGGCGCCAAAGATCAAACTGATGTAGAACAAGACAATATTGAAGTAGAATGTGTTAACAAATTTGAATATCTGGTAGTATATATAAACAGTTCCGGAGACGCCCGTGTGTTGCCGTGGCCCGAAAGGGGAGCAAAGAAGAGCAACACTGCTTACCTTCCATGCATGTCGTCAGAGGAGGCTAAGGAGGTTATGGGATGGAGTTGGCTGTCCCATCCCATATAGGGTCAGTGACCCAAAGCCATGCTGAAGTTGGATGTGTCAGGCCGAAAGGCGCAGATATCGCAGCAGTGCTGTAAACCATGACACAACTCATTCTGTTCTCCGGACTACATCCTGATAATCTGCAGGAGTTTGAGAACGAACGCAGAAGAAGAAAAAGTTCCGGAGATTGTTCACTTGAGATTAAACGAAGATTATTTTCAGAAGTGGATATCTATTTGTTCCATCATCTTTCCTGTTTATTTCGTGCCACATGTATGTAGCTATTTTATTTTTTACATTCTTTGTCCGGCGTCACTTCACCTCTGACTTTGTTACAACTCTTCCTGTTAAATCTCCACATTACAGTTAACTTTGCCATATGAACGTCTATAGCTCTAACTTGTTGTTTTCTATTGTGTATATTCAATTTTTGTCTTGATAAAGGCCTTTTGGTCGAAACGGAGATGTGTGTCTTGTCATTTTGTGTGTCTTCAGTGATTAGCAAAACTTTATTACCCTGTTCCTCGATTTTCCTCTTTGATTTTGGAGTGCAGAGTACCGGGAAATAGCAGAACAGAAGGAATATATATAAACTACAGCCCAAAAACTTTGGGTTGATTGCTACGACTTGAACTGACTGAATATTCCGCCGACGACGGTAGTTTCGGGCCATTGGCGCAAATAAAATGTCGATACAGCGCATTTCCATTCTCTGGACTACATCCTTCTGGAAATCTAGTAGGAGCATGGTCCTGCTACAAGGGAGATCTAGCGGGAGTTTGAGAATAAACGCTGAAGAAGAAGAACTGAATATACTACAAATATTATGTTTTTTGGTACAGTGAGAAAAAGTGGATGAAACCAACATTTTTCAGAGGTTGAAGTAGAGTATGGACCCAAAAAATCGATAGAATGGAAATGCGTTGTGTCGCCGTTTTATTTGCGCCAATGGCCCTACACATCCGCCGTCGGCCGAAGAAGTTAATACAAAAAGAGAGCTCACTCGCAACAACATGCAGATAGAGACAGTCACATGTTTTGGACACCTCATGATACGAGAAAAGATGGACAACTCCGTGACAACAGACAAGTCGAACAACAGTAACAATAAGCAAGTTGAACAACAGAAACAACAAACAAGTCGAACAACAGTAACAACAAGCAAGTTGAACAACAGAAACAACAAACAAGTTGAACAACAGTAACAACAAGCAAGTTGAACAACAGAAACAACAAACAAGTTGAACAACAGTTACAACAAGCAAATTGAACAACAGTAACAACAAGTAAGTTGAACAAAAATAAGAGTGGTAGAGAAGATCAAGATATGTAGGGGAAAGATCAAGAGAGAAGATGGTGAACATCTTATCATTGTGGCATGAGAGAACATCTGTATGGGGAAGGATTGACTGCACATGAAATAGAATGTTGCAGAAAGGCAACATTACCAACTACAGCCGACATGGACTGTATCATAACAGAAATGGAAGCATAACATATATCGACATTGTTTTGTTTTTCAACTATTGTCGAATTTTTATGTACTTGTTTTGTCTTTCAACTATTGTCGAATTTGTATGTACTTGTTTTGTCTTTCAACTATTGTCGAATTTGTATGTACTATTTATACGGTTCAATAAACCTTTTCAATGAAGCAGTACGACATTAGCTGCACATATATGGAATGCACCAAGGTTATGGATACTGATACAAGCATGCATATTTCTTCCTGTGGTTTGACCTTTTGCTTCACATCTTCGTATAAATGGATATGCTTTTCCCCCCTCACCCTTATCAGATCACCTGTATCGACATGTGGCGGCAATTCATCATTACAATACCCTTATCTTCTACCATCTTGAAAGTAAACTCGCGTAAACAACTTTACCTGTAAGTATTGGAATGATTTCTTTATTCTGTATTCTCTCACCGGTAACGGTTCTGTCTGAAGACCTTTTCTCCATTAAAGTTAGCAGACAAAATGGTTTTATGTTATGCAAGTAAAACCAATAAATAAATCTTGTTTTCTCCAACATTTTTGTGGTTCATACTCTACCTCAACCTCTGAAACATATAGGTGTCTTCTACTTTTCCTCACTGTATAAAAAATAAAAATTTGTAGTGTATTCAATTCAAGTCATAGCAATAAACCCAAAGTTTTTATCATGTAGGAAATTTCTAGACAGTATTTATGTTAGTAGCTTGCTAGTGCTTTCTAGACGGCTCGGATTCCCAACTGCATGATGACGAAATCGAATCAGGTACCTGGTTGTCCGAGACGCATTTATTATCTCGCAGCCACATAAACTTACCTAAGAAATGTATAATTGTGTATTGAGCAAGCAGGTTAGTTAGTGCCACAGAGGCTCTCGACAATACAGGCATCCTAGCTGAATTAATTTGGACCCCGTTTGTTACGTTTTTGATTATTGTTTGACTTTTAATTGGTCGCTATTTACATACATGGAGTCGCATGTAAAAAAAACAGCCAAGCACAAACAATATATTTCACGCAAATCGGAGACTAGTTCATGTTTACGTTTTAGCGAACAGGTCTCCTATACCGGACGGTCGCGGTACCACCGTCACCAACTACCCATGTAAGAAACCGCGCCTGGAAACACTGCATTAATTGCACACAATATAAAGTATGATGTAACACTCCTCCTGTTTTCTGCTAGAATTGTAAATTTCAATGCGAATTTTGTAAAGAAGGCAGGTGAAAGGGACAAAAATAACACATTTTAAATGGATAAATTAAATAATTTAACAAAAAATTATAACTCCACTAAAGTTGTTGGGATTCGAACCAGTCGCCGCAGTACTTTAGTCGCGTTTTTCAATGTCTCGTAGGCACCCATGTATTGTAAGCTTTGTCCAGGATGTATTGGTGTATTAAGTTGTACATGTGTCGGAATGTATTCAAGAATAATTATGTAGCTAGAATGGGATTGATGCAGTTTGTGAAATGTGTGTTGGAAATCTTTCTTTCACGTAGCCAGACAGAATGGGATTCAGGAAGTATGTGAAATGTGCGTTGGAAATTCTTAATGTAGCCAGACAGAATGGGGTTCAGGAGGTGCGTAATGTTTTTTGGAAATCCTTCATGTAGCCAGACAGAATGGGGTTTTTAGAAGTCTGCGAAATGTGTATTGGAATGCCCTCATTCATGTAGCCAGATGAAATAATATTCAGGAAGTGGATGAAATGTGTACGGTTGTCTTCCTTCAGGTAGACAGAATATGATTCACACAGTTTGTAAAATGTATCGGAAAGACTTCCGTCATGTCAGCAGAATGTAATTCTGAAGTGTGTACATATATCGGACAGACTACCGTGATGTGCCGGGACATGTGGATGTTCGAAGCAATGCAAGAGCAGATCAATTGGTGTATTGCGCGATTGTGTCACAGAGCAATGGATCAAGCTGACGTTTTGAACTCCATAAGAGATATAGCACGCGAGAGTGAGACTAGTGTAGATGATGATTCCTTTTCAATGGCCAGGATTAAAGGTCTGGGTTTGAAATGCGGTGTTGCTAGAAGTGAACATTCTGGAGGGCGCAGAATAATTGTGATCAACTAACAGAGGAAATGTACTGTCAGTAGAAGTGTAATGACGAATACACTCAGGGATAGATTGAAGCAACTATGAAAGTGTCCAGTTTGCAGTGATGATGATCCGACGACTACCAAAATAACTCCGTGAGTAGGCATATGGGTTTCAGGAAATTTATTAAATGGTTCTTTCCTCTCTCTCATTTCACATCTTTCACGTTGCCTCCCTATTCTTCCCTCCAAGTGGAAACCACACACATTAATTGCTCATATTCTCAACGCATACAGATGTCGCTGTGATTTGATAATGCTGTCTAACCCCATTGTACGAAAGCTGGTCTAAATCATCTTTCAGATGGTTTGGTTGGTTGGTTGCTGATCCAGCGGTCCATGGGCTCATGCCCTTTGACTTGACCCAATGCCATTGTGTGATATATGCATGTGTTTGTGAATTGTTGTTTTGTTCCATATAATGTGTTCCATTTATCTGGCCCTGGAGGGAGAAGCATTTTCCTGATGTCATCCAGCGCTGGACATTAAAAAAGGTGGTGGTCAACAGTTACATATGGATGAGTGCACAGCCGGCACCCTGGAGTGTGTTGTGGTTGTATTCTGTTCAGGTGATTGTTAAGCTGTACATGTTGTGTGCGCAGTCGGAATATGATACTCTGGTCTTTTCTTTCCAGGAGGTTGATATTGTCTTTAGGATTTGGGCTGGTCATATATTTATAGATTTCCCTCCCAGTGTTTCCCATCGCCCATCTGTTCATCCAATTTTCTTTGTTCACAGATTTCAGAATCATTTTAACTATCTTTCAGATAAAACATGCCTTTTTCAACCACGAATATAAGCACAATTACAATAAAATATCGATGTAATCCATGGTCACCAGTATGTGCTGAGAAGTGTTGTGAGATGGAGGATAAACTCGGAGCACCCTCACATCAAAAACCAATGGTTGTTGAGAAATTGATATCATTCTATTAGATAGCATATACCCGATATATTAATATAAAAAACACATTTCTACAATACAAAAAACCACGATTTCGTGTCTGTAACACCCAAAAGGGGAGCAAAGAATATTATAACACTAAGCATAAGCATTACGATGTGACTGTTATAGAGCAAATAAATAAGTATAAATAATCAATTTAAAATACATTTAAATAAAAAAAAAACATTTTCAGTGTTGCTTCTAATGTGGCCTTTATCAACAAATGAACACAACACTAATAGAAATTTTAAATTGCAAAAAATAAATAAACTAGAACGACTTCACAAAACGTATAACATTAACGAAGTAAGATCTACATGTACTTATTCATGATAGACTCTTGGTGAAGGCGTTCTAGTTTTGTTTATAATGTTTTTATTAAATATTTCTGTTCATGTTGTGTCGGTTCTTGATAAAGGCACCATTGACTGTTCTGAAAAGGATATGCCACAATTTTTTTTAAGGAGTTTAACAATGTGTCATCTTTTGATGTCCAAAATATTGTATTTGTTTATTTCTTTTAATAGTTTCTCTTTCATTCGAAGTGTTGTCAGAACCTCTGTTTTCGTTTTCTTCACTTTCCGTGAAGTTCTCCATTCTTCTATATATCAACATCTCAAACGCATCACTTCTGTCTTCCAGTTCATTATCCACGTTTCTGAGGCATACATCAATATAGAATAGATGTAGAGTTTTACAAATTTTAGTTTGTGACTTGTTTAGATGTTAACATTTTCTCATGTGATTGAAAGTACTTTTAGGCATTCATATTTTCATTTTAACCTGTTCCACATCTACTATCATTTGTGATTCTGTCCTAGATACAGATACTGATCTACGTGTTGTAGTATCTCTCCATATATTTTTATGTTTAGCATTTGTTCCTCTTTGATTTTGCTGATTATCATGATATTTATTTTCATACAGTAGAGCGGTTTTTAAACATTGATATTGAACCATGGATTTCTTTCTGTTACAATTTTCTTGTTTGGAACCCATAAAATGTAGTACTGTTAGGAAAACTGTAAGAAAAAAGTACTCACGTGGGAAAGAGGTAATGAAGTTTTACTGAACTACGACTAACACAATATCACTGTCGGATGCTTACGTGAAATAATACACACAACAAAACACATGATATAATAATACAAATAACAATACACATGACATAATCGACGTTTCGAAACAAAAGGCCTTTATCAAGATACGCACTTAATATAAATAGACGACGAGTAGAAATGACTACACCAGAACAAACGTTTCCGAGTGAAATATGGATGTAAGATACCGGAAGGATAAGAACAGAAAGTACAATTAATAAAGAATAAACATGCACTGATAAACATTGCCAATGGAAATAATTAGATTGGGGACACGGGTTCCAAACAAAAACCCAATTTGTTATTATTCTATTACTTATCATTCTGTTCTAATTTATGGTGAGTAGTTATTCTCACACTTTTTTTGATGCAGTTTGTTCCCAATATATATTTCTCAAATCAGTCTGTCCTTTCCATCTAAAACATATTTCTTGGATTTAATTCATGTTTCGTGCTGACAGAGTACGAAAGCTTTGCTAATAGTCTATGAAGCAAATGTAGATACTCATTTTGGACCTACATATTTATCCACCAAGTTTGATAGATGCTAAGTATATCTTCTCTGAATCCTTTATTATTCCTCAATTCAGGCTGTTCTTCATGTACTTTTGTGTCTTATCTTGCTTTTAATTCTTTCATGCATCATCTTCAGTAATATATTATGTTGCTTGTCAAACTCATTGTTTTGTATTCTGTACAATCCACTGCCCATTGCTTCTTATGTATCGATATAAATATTGATGATTTTAGATCTTAGGCATGTTACATTGCTTTCTGACAGGAGTTTAAGTCATAACTAGATCTTAGGCATGTTACATTGCTTTCTAACAGGAGTTTAAGTCAGAACTAGATCTTAGGCATGTTACATTGCTTTCTGACAGGAGTTTAAGTCAGAACTAGATCTTAGGCATGTTACATTGCTTTCTGACAGGAGTTTAAGTCAGAACTAGATCTTAGGCATGTTACATTGCTTTCTGACAGGAGTTTAAGTCAGAACTAGATCTTAGACATGTTATCTTGCTTTCTGACAGGAGTTTAAGTCAGAACTAGATCTTAGGCATGTTATCTTGCTTTCTGACAGGAGTTTAAGTCAGAACTAGATCTTGGGCATGTTATCTTGCTTTCTGACAGGAGTTGGAGTCAGAACGCAAAAGAAGAATCCATCACAAATATAACATAATTTCAACAACGATTATGACCAATTTTTGCGCTAGTAGCTGAAACGAGTCGTCTCAACAACACAGCCCTGTGAATTAATTGGAAGGCATCCTTCTAACGTGAAGCTATTTGACTTCCCCGTGATTTTCAGAGGCTGTAGGCACAGAATATCACAGTGATCAATGAAATTTATGTGAAAAGTACATAGCTTTAATTTAGAAGGATGCTTTCTAACGAGTCCAGAGGACTGTATAATCGAGAGGATTTTTTGTTGTTGTCAAGTAAATTTGATTGTGTTTTTACATTGGTGACAGACCCACGGGAATTTGAGAACGTACGAAAAAAAGGTCAAGAGATATGTCAAAACTTGAAACAGGGTAATGAAGTTTTGCTAATCACTGGTAACACACACAAATCGATGATTCGATCAAAAGGTCTTTATCAGAATACATTAACAACATAATATGATGAGTAAGAACTTCCACGTTCACAGGACCATTTTTTTGTTCACATTATCCTGTGAACGCGGATAGTTCTTACTAGTCATATTATGCACACGTGCGTTTGAAAAGTTAAACAAAAGGACCATCTGTTGCTAGTGTGTGATTGAAAAGTTAAACAAGAGCACCATCTATTACTAGTGTGTGATTGAAAAGTTAAATATAATGACCAACTGTTGCAAGCATGTGTTTGAAAAGTTAAATAAGAGGGCCATCTGTTGCTAGTGCGTGATTGAAAAGTTAAACAAAAGGACCATCTGTTGCAAGCATGTGTTTGAAAAGTTAAACAAGAGAGCCATCTATATTTCATAATCAGCGCTAGAAATGGTACATTTTACAATACGTATAGCCAAAAAGAATTTAATTTTTTCGAAACCTTTGCTCGTAATAATACATTTATGCGTACAATCTTACATTTTACATAATGTAATGATTTTGTCATTTTCATTTATGCTTATAATCCCAGAAGAATGTAATTTACAGTAACTTGTTGGATACCATTTTATGAGACATGTAATTTGTATCGACAATTTTCGTGTAAAACGGTTCCTTCTAATTATCTTGACAATCAGTATAATAAACACACCGTTGATTTCTTCTGGACATACATCTATAATTTATTTCATTTAGATCTTAAAAAGGTGTAGAGTCCGGCTCGGTGACGGCCAAGGTATCAGGGTTCAGTTCCGCCGTAGACAACTGTGACCGCTCAAAAAGCAGTAGAAAATTATAGAATATAAATATTGCCAAGAAAATCACTACAGCCAAAAATTGCTGGGTTGTTTACTATATCCTGAATAGGAAACACTAAGCCACTAACCAAATGGTATAAGGGAGTCTTCTTTTTATTCTTCTTCTTCTGCGTTCGTTCTCAAACTCCTGCAGATTAGCAGGATGTAGTCTGGAGAACGGAATGCGCTGTGTCATGGTTTACAACATTGCTGCGATATCTGCGCCTTTCGGCGTAACACATCCGACTTTAGCATGGCTTTGGGTCACTGACCCTATATGGGATGGGACAGCCAACTCCATCCCATAACCTCCTTAGTCGTCTTTTACGACATGCTTGGAAGGTAAACAGTGTTGCTATTCTTTGCTCCCCTTTCGGGCCCAGGCAACACACGGGTAATATATGGGAGTGTCGGGTAACAATTGAGCGCTGGGTTCAATTACAGGAAAACTCAAGACATTGCGTATTTTTCCTAATAGACACCAAATGGACAGCAATGCGTATATTATGATGATGATGATTCAGTCCCTTTCGTTGTAAGCAGGAAGCTCTTGACAGCCCTTGCGTATATTATAAATGTACTAATTTACTGTGTGATGGTTAGTTTTTTATACTGTTTATTTTTATGTTGTGACATTATGATTATTGAGTTGTTCAGAAAATCTCGTAAGCAGATTCCTTGCCGAGTTGCATGTTTTCAAACAGCGCAACCGTTTTGAAGTGCACTGTAATAATAATTTTTGTTTACTTCAATCTTGTAGAACCATGACTTATCCTGTCTGTCGTTTTTCGTGAGGCTGAGAATCAAACTGCTGAAAATTGAGCGCAGAAAGAGGGTTTGCGAGTGCACTGGGCGGGCGACATAACTTACATTCCTGTAGTAAGTTCAGTGGGACATGCTTGAGTCGTGTCGGAAAGCGCAGACTTGACACCTTTTGCCAGACATTCGAATTTGTGAACCAGTCGCTGTAGGTGAAAGTGTGTCGGCTACTCATTTTAATCAAATTTGATTTATGTACATTGTTCGGCCCGGGTTATTTTGTGATTGTTCCTGTGTGTTTACCATCAATGTGCTGTTGAAGTTTGTATCGGCCTTCTAAACTGCACCTGTAGGCTTTATAAATGTATTATTTGTGTGCGAGGGGTTGGGGAATAATGAAACCAGTGTAAGCATATGTCCTTTTCTTTTGTTCTAAAACTCATTCTAGTTCTCATAATGTACTCAGGGGAACGGAATTCGTCGAATGATGGTTTTTACAGCTTGCCTGCGACGTCTGATACTTCGAATACGACATATATGACTTCAGTATGGCGTTTTTGTTACTTTGACTTATTTATTATGAGGTTGTCAACCCACACCAACTCTCCTTAATAGGTTCTTGCCCCATACCTGACACTGGTCGATGATAATTCTTTTGTTCCTCTTGTAAATGTAAGTCTTGTATCAGAAGCAATTTACATTTACTTGATGTATTAGTCTAAGTACAATTTCTTGATGCATTAATCGAAGTAACGCATGCGGTTACGTGTGTGGGTTTCACCAATGGCCCACTAGATAAACCACCCATTCAACAGAAAACCTTAGTAGATGACATGCCGTTATATTGAGCTTATCTTCTTATAGAAGCTTCATGGAACGTCATCTATACAATTATGCTTTTATTTTGTTGTTGAAATGTGTTTCATGTTTACCTGAATATATATGTATATATATATTCAGGTTTGGAGGGAGCCAGATATGTACTGTGTAGCACTGGGGAGGAGGAAACTGACAGCACTGTATTTTCCATGGCTGAGACCCATCATAGAGGCACAGTGACTCAGGACGTGACAATCCTTTTGACTTGAACATTTGGTTGCATGCCTGGAGCAATAGAGAAGTTCGGCATAACCAGTAGTCAGTTGGTGGCGGGGAATGAGCACAGTGAACCCTATCTTGGCTACAGTGGCTCAGAGCAGTGCATAGGTTGAAACCTACCTTCCTGGAGGTGTGATAGTTATTCTCTGGCTCTGTCCCGGGGTGGGCCGAAAATCCACAGACTTCCCAGCAATATAATGCCATTTAATGGCATTAGGTCAAATGGCATGAGCCCATGGACTGCTGGATCAGCAACCAACCAGCCATCCAACCATTAATCGAAGTACAATTACTTGATGTATTAGTCAAAGTGCAATTACTTGATGTATTAGCCGAAATATAATTACTTTGTATATTAGCCGAATTACAATTACTTGATGTATTAGTCTAAGTTTAATTTCTTGATACATTAGCCGAAGTACAATTACTTGATGTATTTATTAGTCAAAGTACAAGTGCTTGATATATTAGCTGAAGTACAATTATAATAATTCTAAGATGCAAACACATTAATATATCGCGAATGTCTTGTCTGTGTCTGAAAGAAGTAAAGAATTAAAAAAAAAGAATAGCAATATTGTTACCATCATGTATGTTGCAAGAGGTGATTAAAGGGGTTTAGTGGCGGAGTTGTCATTCCTATCACATAGATAAAAACATCCAAGATTCATGCAGAGGTCGCACATGCCAGAAAAAGTACACATTTCGCAGTCAAGCTGTAAAGCATGACAATAAATTCTGTTCTTCGGCGTACATCCTGGCAACTAGCAGGACTTTGAGAATGACGCAGAGAAGAATAAGAAATATATGTAATCAGGGTTTCTCAAAGTGAGCAACACGACACATCACATGGCTCTTAATGGTAAGGTGACGATGAAGCTTTAGAGAGCTCATTCAAGTAATCAGGAACCACACTAAAAAGGAATTAAGCTACATGATACTTTGTAAGTGCAAGAAGAGAGACAAGCTCGTGCAATTCTATAGCTCTGTAGTTCCCAAACTTTTACAGCTGACTTCCGCTTAATTCCACAAATGTCTTACTTTTAGACCCCAGTTTAACTCCACGCCCAATTTTTTCAAGAAATAGTTGCTGGAAACTACAGGTCAAACTTGACATCCGTTTTTGCGCGCGTTCTTTCCAGAACGTAAGTCTTTCTCATGAAGCTCCTGAAATCTCCGAAGTCTTTGGCAATTTGTCCCGCATGCATGCATTCCTGAATATCTCTTGTCTAGCGACATCCTGGTCGGCCTCTGCCTCTACTGCCTTCTATCGCCTCATCCAGCAACACTCTTCCCATGCCATCGTGTCTCTTCAAATGACCAAAAAATATAACTTCCTTCTTAATATGATGTGGCGTAGAAAATTATCTCTCCCCACCCCCCAGGCTTTTTCCGTTAGTACGTGATTTCCATAAGGACATAACCAAATTAAAAATAGTGATGTCTTATGCTTTGAAATATATTTTTTTTGCACAAATGTTTATATTTTAAACTGAAAAGTAATAATGTTTTTAATGCACTAGATTTTCAAATCGCCTTCCATCCCCCACTCAGTTTGGGAGCCACTGCTTTAGCTGAGCCCCAGGCCCTACTGCGCTTTTTCAATACGTAATCCAAATTTTGATTGGAAAGGGCAGCTGATTCGTTGCATACGATGAAAGTAAGCAATTGCACATACTGTGACTATTTTACAAATATAAACTATATTTATTTAAAATGTGTATTAATTTGTAACTTTACTTTATGTTTGCTTTGATAGTGTTTATAATAATACACGTGAAACGTGTGACCGCATGACTAGGACGCTGGTCTCATGATCTTGAAGTCACGGTTTCCAGAAGAATTTTTGCCTTTCGGAGGTCTGTTGTCTATTGTCTATTCCCAGGTGGTGTTGTCGTAGCTTCCGCACTTGCTGTTGAACGTAAGGGTTTGTGAAGGAGTTGTAGTCTGCGTTCCAGAGCCAGTTGTGTTGCTATGGTTGAGGTGTAGTCATGTTTATTCAGGATGGTCGTGATGTTGTCTATCCACCTTTTCCTAGGTCTTCCCTTGGCACTGTATCCTCATTCCATGTTGTTGTAAGCTCTTATGGAAGTTGATCGTTCATCCTCATAAAATTTCTAAATCATTGTATCTGTTGTTTCTCTGTATATTCAATGCATGATGTGATACCTATTATCTTTCTGATGTTTTCACTGCTCATTTTGTCGAGTCTGGTGACTCCAATAGCCTTCCTTAGACATTTCATTGTGTAAGTTTCGATCTTTCTCTTTCGATCTTTCTCTTTCGATCTTTCGCAGGCGCAATAAACAATTCTTCTTGTACACGTCGCGGCGACAGCTATGGCAAAGTGGCATTTATTTCTACATCCCAAAAAGCCTCCCTGCACTTCTTAACATGAAAACACGCAGTAATGACAGTTTTTTTTTGTGTGGGGGTATAATAATAAAATAGTTTAAGCATGTTCCGTGTATGACATTACTATTTAACTATTATTGAATTGTGAGGTGCCACTACTAACGAATTAGCAGAATGTCTGCAGACGGTGACTCAATGAAAGAAAGAAATACATGCATAGCAGTGGCAGCAAACACATTAACTAAATTAACGTGCGTCTGGAAATCCAAAGACAGAAAGAAACACCAAGTTAGAACTATTCAACTCCTGTGTTATTCCATCATTGACTTATGCTAGTGAAAACTGGAAATCAACACAGGCAACGACGGACCAAACGTTAACAGCTTTGAAAAAACAGGTCTCAGAAAATTGTTGGACATAAAATGGAGCGATTTCGTCATAAATAGCGACCTAAGAAATACAAAATAAACACAACAAGAATATGTTTCAAATGTTATACGAAAACGCAGATGAAAATACATGAGACATGTTCTTAGCCTAGATGAAAACAGACTGAATCAGCAAGCCCTTATGTCGAAACATGAAGGGAAAGAAAAAGAAGAAGACCAAAAATTATACTAATGACGAACCATAATTAAAGATGGAGACATAATAGGTTGCAAGTCCATTCAAGAACTAAAAGTACAGGCAGCGGATCTCACCTTACGGAGAGTCAAAACCTCTGCCCTATGTGCCGCCTATAGCACCAAAGGAACAAACAAACAAATATATTTAATCGTATCGCCAGTACAATATGGATGGTCGGCGTTCGAACCACCTATTCCTACCATTTCGATTTGCAAGGCGAGCTCACTATCAACTCAGTCGCCGCGCCGATGATATTGTTGACTATGTGTAAATACCGATCTATATAATCTATATGAAATAATCGATGATCAGTCATCAGGTTACAGTACCAATAACCTCAATGAACTGTGCGATTTATTTCTTCATCGTTCTTCAGTCAGTCATCAGGTTACAGTACCAATAACCTCAATGAACTGTGCGATTTATTTCTTCAGTCAGTCATCAGGTTATATAGCATTACTAGCCCCAATGAACGCCAGGTTCACTTCGGTTCGTGATTCACTTCGTATAATCCATGAAAACCCTCAGGTTCAGAAAGGGAGTCGGGCCGTCTCAGTAGGCTATATCTTCTCCCTCCCTTGGTAGAAATTACATTATGAAGAATATCTTCTTCAGTCTCTGGGCTCAGTCCACAGTTACACAGGCCTGTCTTACAATTTGTGATATGTCAGTGCATGTGATGTCTCAGTCTGTTGTGATAAGTCTGTATGTTTCTTCTCCTACGTTCGCTATCAAACTCCTACAGATTTGCAGGATGTATATGTCGGAGAGCGGAGTGTAAGTGTTATGATTTACGTATGTTATGGTTATGTTAATATCTATAATAATTACGCATGATATCTGTTCCTTTCTGCCCAACACATCCTACGTAAGCATGACTTCTAGCCATTTCCTATTGGATTGGACAACCAACTCCATTCCCTAAACCTCCTTAGTTTTCACATGCAACATGTTTGACAGGTAACGGTGTTACTATTCTTTGCTCCCCGTTCGGGACCCGGCACCGAGGGATAAGTGTAGTGTAAAGATAATGGTTTATTCATTACGTGACATTTGGTGGTAACAATCATTCGGTTTTGCAATTGCTTTTTTCATAGTCTTACAATCAATCTCAAAAAAGCTACACGGCAATCTTTTTACCTTTAGAAAAAGGTACAGCATCTTGTGAAACAAGAGAAGAAATGCAGCAGCCCAACAGCGGAGAGTAGCTAGAATGTCACTGGTAGACCACATAACATCTACAGCGATCATTCCATGCCAGAACTGTTCAAGACATTTGCGACCAGAATAGGGGTTATTAGCAATCTCTCTCTTTCTTTCTCTCTCTCTCTCTCTATGTGTGTGACGTGTCATTTGCAGAACGTTGTAATCAATACCACTCTGTAAGCCTCTCTGTTATGTGAGAGCTGCCCACCTTCTTCCAGTGTCATTTTCAGAAGGTCTTCGATTCGATATCATGTACCCATTGTAGTCTTGTTCTGCATTTTGGTCTCTTTCCTGGAACTTTCCCCTACATGATTAATCTCTGCAAACTATTGTGTATTTTTATATGTCCGAAATATGTAAGTTTGTGTTTTTGTGTGGATAGTTTTGAGGAGCCAGTTTTCTTCTATGTTCAGATCTTTGCGGACATCTGCGTTAGTTATTTTTTCTTTCTATGATATTCTTAGGTCCTTTCTGGGGTGCAAAGGGAACGCATTGCTCTAGGCGGACCCAGGGTTAGCAGATAACCAAGATCCCAAATGTACCTCCACGCGGTGCACCCTGGAAACAGAAATACAGCAACTCGAGCTGATTCTGGCCATATCATTTGGGGATCGTGTCCGAGAATGTGGAGGTAGCAGATGGAAAGAGATTTGACTGCACAAGAGACAGACAATATCTCCGACACCACCAGCATCACCACATATAGCGATACTGTCGACATACAGTGAAGCAAGTCAGTCCAGTCCGAACATTGGAGAGGCGGCCAATGTAAAATGCACGTAAAGATAGATGCATGGCGAGAGACAAATATATTTCATACCGAGTACAATGAAACAATGAAAGGGCAGAACAGCGCTAGAGGGCAGTGCGAACTGCAAATAGAAAGTGAAAAGTCCCTAGGAAAGGGGAACTACAAGCTCCGTCAGCTCGAGACGAGCTTCTAGTTACCTGTGTTCCTTACAGGCAGAGACCCAGACCCATCCATTGGCGTTTGGTAAAGCAAGAAGACCTAACCCAACTCTAATGTCGAGCCTTCCTAAACCGGAAATATGCTCGCGAAGAGAAAGGGTTCCGTACTCGATGCGCTCAGGCACAAAAGGGACAACGATTTAGCCCTGGCCCAACTCTACTGTCAGGTTTTCCTACACCGGAAATACACTTGAAGAGAGAAAGGGTTCAGTACCTGATGGGCTCAGGCGCTATTGGGACAAGGACGCTCAGCTCGAGAACGCCTTGCTCTCAAACGCGTGGTGTGAGACTCGAACTTGGACAAGGGGTTCACGATGTCGGTGAATGACACCTCGGCTAAGAGGGCGAAAGAGCCAGGGTCCAACTCCTCTTTTGAGTTCTTCCCCTTAAGGAACCAGGCTCACGGATGAGAAACGGTTCAGTACCCAATGGGCACAGGCACAGCACGTCCAATTACACGAGGCAAGTTCATAGACAGTGGAACACCTCATTCGAGTCAGACGAGTGCAAAAAATCGTCTGGGCGAAGAGTCTCCACTACGCGTGCCTGGAGACAGATATAGACGCTGTCACAGGCTAAGAGTAGCCCACCCGAATTGTCAAGACATGCCGAAATCGGATGTGCTAGGCCTACACGGCGCATAACGGTGGCACAACGTAATAACGCTCCCGGCGGAAATCGCACGGATATCCGTGATGGTTACAATGGAGCGAACGAAAAACAAACAAACAAAACAAGGTCCTTTCTATATCATTTAATTTCGAATGCAGATAATTTCTTTTCCATTGCCGATGTCATTGCCCAAGTCTCATAACCATATGTTGCCACTGGAAAGTAGATTAGCCAATCTACCAACTCATAATCAAGGACATACCTCTAACTGAATTTAAAAAGTGAATGTAATGTAATGAATAGTCAATCCTTCAAAGAAGCGACACGTTGACAGATGAGAGTACCACTCAATGAGCGTAATTCCGTCGCAGAAGACGGATATCTCGGGCCATTGGCGCAAATAAAACGACGACACAACGCTTTTACATTTTCTGCATCACATCCTGATGAAAATCTTGTAGGGCCAATGTCCTGCAACAAAAGAGATCCAGTGGAAGTTTGAGAATGAACGATGAAGAAGAAGAATGTAACTCCATAGCTTAAAGTGATCAATCCCTAAAATTTCCACAAAAACCACTTTCTAAAGAAAACGTCGCAAGTGGAATTCGAACTCGCGACCTCTTGAGTCCAAGGTGAACTGTGAGATGCAACAAGCACAACATGTTCATTCATGATTACGTTCTGTTGATGTATCGATGCTTGTAGCACTGAATTCGCATCATTTAGAGTGACTTCCTACCGTTGTATTGGTCTGTAAGCAATTTATGATTATTTTGACTGCCTGTGTTCTGACTCCATATGAAAAGTAAAGGGGAACAAGGATCACTAGAACACGTTGACACATTTTATATCTTGAATGTGTTGCACGTCCATCATAATTGATGATCACATATGACGTAACCATAGTAACCACTCTTCAACACTTGATAAACCTATTTTTCCAACTATTACCAAATAAACAGTACTGTCGCCCGTGTGTTGCCGGGGCCCGAAAGGGGTGCAAAGAATAGCAACACTGTTTACCTTCCGCGCATGTCGTAAAAGGCGACTAAAGACGTTATAGGATGGGGTTGGCTGTCCCATCCCATATAGGCCCAGTGACCAAAGCCATGCTGAAGTCGGATGTGTCATGTCGAAAGGCGCAGATATCGCAGAAATGCTGTAAACCATGACGCAACGCATTCCGTTCTCCGGACTACATCCTGCTGATCTGCAGGAGTTTGAGAACGAACGCAGAAGAAGAAGAAGAAAATTTTTAGAAAAAAAACATTTTTTTATAGCGTCGTTGTTAATCAAAAGTTGTATTCCAAATATCTCTGCGATCAAATAGATGTTGCTTAGATATTTTTCTCCAACGGTGATTACCAATTTTGGGACAGATTATAGTAGTTAGATCAGTGTTTCCCAACGTGGGACCCACGCCCCACATGGGGGCAATTTAATTGTTGGGGTCGGGGGGGGGAGTAGTAGTAATTTTGAATACAAATAATATGTATATGTTACATAGTGGGGGAGGGGGGACTCAGAAATTTAGAAAGACTTTAGTGGGGCATGGTAAAATAAAGTTTGGGAAACACTGAGTTAGTGATCATGTCCTATAAACGAATACAACTTGAAGTCAAACTATGGGACAACTTCTGCCGTATCAGACATTCCATCCCAGAAAAAAAAACTACGAATGCATTATTCGGGATTATTTTTAGTAATTACGCAACACGTACACTGTGCGTATAGTTAAAGTACAGATTTATTGCATACCTTTGTAATTATGTGCACATACGTCAGCAGTGATACGGGGTGACACGGACTCTGCTTAGGACTAACGGTAAATTCCGAAAGGTATTCAGAATCGTGATTTCGTCAGTTATACAGTCCTGCTGGCTCATCGGAAATCATCCTTCTGAAGTGATGCATTTAATTTTACCCGTGTTTTTCATTGGTATTTGAATACTTTAATTATGAAACATCGAGAGTTTATATATATATATATTTTAAAACAACAGAAGGAAGAAACGATCCTGAAACAGGACCGATCAGCTGGCACCTATTCGCCTAGCAACTTGTGTCAGCGCTTCTTTATCATATTGGACCAATCCGCACCCACATGAATGGTGTCATCCGATGTTACAAATATTGTTTTGTTTTTTTTATCGCCCAAGGATTGTGAGCTCTCCTGTTTGAGTAATGTGATGCCGAGTCTTCGTAGTATGTTGTTGAGACCAATCATCAAGTGTCGTCTCAGCAACGAAGGTTGGCTGCAACAGACCTCCAACATCCCCTGTCTCTTGTCTTGGTGGTGCACTCTGCTAGACTGTAACCTGTCCATCTTGTGATGTTACTCTCCCACTTGTATCTCTACCTACCTCTTGCTCGCTTCCCTTTGACTTTGCCTTCAAGTAAGGTCTTCAATAAGGTGTCATGTCTTGTTGAGATCAATACTAATACCCATTTTCATTGGCTGTTGTTCTACCAATAGTTTCGTTTAATCTTACATCTTAGTTATTGCGTGTTGTTGAGACCCATACTAATACCCATTTTGATTGGTTTATGATCTTCCAATAATTTCTCTTAGTCTTCCCTCTTTATTTACCATCTTGTACCCGTTGTAATGCTTGTAGTTGATATATGTGCACTCTATTTTTTTCTTATTGATGTAGAAACATATTTATGTTTGTTGTCTTCTCTTATTTGCTTGTATTGTCTCTACCCAATATTTTAGAGTTGTATAAGAGTTATGCTTCAGATGAATGTAATCCTGATGTAATATCTGTGTTTACACATTATCAGAATGTAATCCTGATGTAATATCTGTGTTTACACATTATCGCTGATGTGCTAAAGGACTCCGAAAGGAAAACTAATATTAACAACACTGTCGCATGTCATGCATGTCGGAAGAGGCGACTACAAATGATTTGTGATAAAGTTTGCTGTCCTTTCATACAGGACAAAGGGATCTAAATCCACGATGAAGTAGGTATCGTTAGACCGACAGACATCGCAGCCATGCTGTAAACCACGATACAACGCCGTTCTGTTCTCCATTGTATATTCTTGTAAGCCGCAGAAGATTGAGAGTAAACGCAGATAAAGGCGGTCATTATATAGTTGGTACCAGAAGAGACATAGCAAAGGCAATAAAGAAACAAATAAAAAAAATTTCTGAAAAAAATCTCAGAAAACTATTGAGTATTGATTTTTAATTTTTAATTACAAGCAAATCAGAGAAAATAAAGATTAATGTTTTTCTACGACAATATGAACACAAATCCAGATTAGATTAGATTTAGAGAGCCGTGATTTGCCCGCAGACCTGTAAACCACGACGGTAAAAGACCTGTTCTCTGAATTAATTAGGCCTTTATTCGTTCCTTTTCTTGATTATACCCGTGTTTTGCATTGATCAAAAATTTTATACTTGAAATCTCATGCAAAAAAATAGCCAAGTCTACTCCAAGTATAAATAGTAATTGCCTAGCGACAGATAGACAGGTTGTCACGGTCTAGCCTACCCGAATTAAAGGCAAGACGAAAACTGATGTGCTGGACCTCGGACGTCCAGACCACAAGTGACCAACCGATGTGCAAATAACACAGCTTTTCTGTGGAATTTGCAGCACAACGTACTTCACGCTCCCCGGCGGAAATCACACGATATATTCGTTGTGGTTATATCAGAGCAACGCAGAAAAAGAAGAAGAAATAGTAATTAATGGAAAGCGTGTCAGTAATCACAAGCGCACCGAATGAAGGCCTGTTTATTGTTTGCAATTAGGTCTTATAATACTGTCCATGGTCACGAGTAAACCCGGGATACTAATCTAAACTCGTTATTCGTGATATGAAATGAAAACTATTCCCGTGTTTCAACTAACCACTAGCAAATAGTGCACTATGGGTTATGCTCTGGAAATGTCGAGTGGTGCTATCGCTACAGCACAAGTTCGGTAGTCGACGCTAGTCAGGCGGTTTCTGGTCAACCACTGACTAGATAGCTCAGCACTAATGGGAAACCGTGTGATATGATTCTCGTTGATAGCCTAAATTACCTTTACTTTATTCTCTAGATTATATTAGATTAGTTAGAAAGACAGCTAGATATACATGCATATATTGGTAGGTTAATGAGTTTGCCTCTCTTTTGAAGAGGCGTGCCACTTTCAACCAGCGGACAAAGTCCAATTAGGTTATATCAGGACACAGTACCAAAAATATTAGAGGTAACAAAGACCCCGTGTATATTGTTTGTTATTGGTGGATTTGTCTGTCTAGAGTCAGACACGCCCCTTTCAACCGTGGAATAGTTTTCCTTTAGTTATATCAGGGCGTATATTGTGGTCCAATGGCCTGGGTTGTCCTGTTAGGGGCTGGTAATTTGACCTGGGGTCTGGTCTGCTAACCGTGCATATATAATAAATGGATGGATTGATAGATATATGCACATATAATTGGATGGGAGCACATATATATATATATATATATATATATATATATATTCGCCTATCTTTTCATATATATGTATATATGCATAGATATCAACATCCTTTCTTGTGCATTACATAGGGACTTAAAAAGTGGCATAACATATTTTGTTCTTTCCCCTGTCATACCGTATTTTTAAATCACTGGTTCTCGAGAGCTATCTAGTCAGGACAGATTTAATTTACATATATCATATAACATTTTACTTTCATTTGAATGTAAATCATGTTGTATATAATAGCTGTTGGAATTCTAACCATGTACAGAATGCAAGCAGGCACGCGAACTCTTCAATAGAAATCTAGTTGTTGTGAAACGATTAAAATATTCATGTTTTGTGGGGGGCAAGTGTTGTGTTTTCTGATTGCGAAATCTTGAAATATGGAATGTAGTGCTTGAGTTGTGATTACATTCAGTGTTTGTAGTTATGCGGGTTTATCTATGTCTGAATTGGTATGTGGAACAGACAAGCACAGAATGATACAAGTCTAAGCGTGTAAAGTGTGGTTGACTTTAATCCCGTGTCATCATGCTAGCTTACCATTTGTTTACCTAATGAGTGCAGACATTTGAAAGTATGCATGACGAAAACTTAGTTCTGAACTACTTGTTGTTCATATGGTTTTTCTTTCTTGTTTTTTTTTGTGTGTGGACAAGATAGATACCGATACATATGGACAGTCGTACATATATACAGATGACAAAAACATATAATTGGGTACAGATGCACATGCTGGAAAATAGAAACATATGGACAGTCGTACATATATACAGATGACAAAAAAATATAATTGGGTACAGATGCACATGCTGGAAAATAGAAACATATGTAAATAAATACAAGAGGCCATTGCCGAATTCTTATGTGTCGAACTAGTCGCATAAAAAAGCGACGACACAAGGAATTTCCGTTCTCTTTGATATAACGTCAGGAAGAAGATAAACACCTTTTGTCCAGCCACCCTGGTGCAACACCTTTTGTCCAGCCACCCTGGTGCAACACCTTTTGTCCAGCCACCCTGGTGCAATACAGTTTATTCAAGGATAGAAAAGAAAGCGACAAAAGAATGAAGAAAAGCGCGTACGATAAATCATATGTTTATAACAATAGCAAACGCCCAAGTGGCAAAAGTGACCTTAACTTATAGTTCAGGTTGCAAAGAATAGGGTTACTGATTTCTAGTTATATGGCTACTGATTTTTAGTTATAGGGCTACTGACGTCTAGTTATAGGGCTACTAATTTCTTCTAGTTATATGGCTACTGATTTCTAGTTATATGGCTACTGATTTTTAGTTATAGGGCTACTGACGTCTAGTTATAGGGCTACTAATTTCTTCTAGTTATATGGCTACTGATTTCTAGTTATAGGGCTACTGACTTCTAGTTATATGGCTACTGACTTCTAGTTATAGGACTACTGACTTCTAGTTATAGGACTACTGACTTCTAGTTATAGGGCTACTGACTTCTAGTTATAGGGCTACTGACTTCTAGTTATAGGGCTACTGACTTCTAGTTATAGGGCTACTGCCTTCTAGTTATAGGGCTACTGACTTCTAGTTATAGGGCTACTGACTTCTAGTTATAGGGCTACTGACTTCTAGTTATAGGGCTACTGACTTCTAGTTATAGGGCTACTGACTTCTAGCTATAGGGCTACTGACGTCTAGTTATAGGGCTACTGACTTCTAGTTATAGGGCTACTGATTTATAGTTATATGGCTACGGATTTCTTGTTATATGGCTATGGATTTCTAGTTTAGGGTGTAAAAGAATAGGGGTACTTATTTCTACTTATAGGGCTACTGACTTCTAGTTATAGGGCTACTGACTTCTAGTTATAGGGCTACTGACTTCTAGTTATAGGGCTACTGACTTCTAGTTATAGGGCTACTGACTTCTTGTTATAGGACTACTGACTTCTAGTTATAGGGCTACTGACTTCTAGTTATAGGGCTACTGACTTCTAGTTATAGGGCTACTGACTTCTAGTTATAGGGCTACTGACTTCTAGTTATAGGGCTACTGACTTCTAGTTATAGGGCTACTGACTTCTAGTTATAGGGCTACTGACTTCTAGTTATAGATATAATGATTTCCTTCCAGACATGTCGTACGTAGGGGGAATAAGCTGACCTGTGAAAACACCATCATTGTCACTACATGTCTTGTCTCAGTATCTTACTTATGTGTTCTACCAAACGATCTCGATGGATGAAGAATGGATGCAGGACAGCGAACAATGCACCTTTGTCCTTTTGTGACAGACTCTTAGAATACGGGGAATACTAGATGTGACACCACTGCGTATGGGTCAACATATCTGACATAAAAGAATTATGAGCTAGTTGGTGAGAAGTGTGTTGCTCTCCTGGCAGGACGTGATGATCCTTGGCATGATGCCGAATTGAAATGTCTTCCTTCGGGGACTAAACATGCATCCATAAACCCTTTTAACATTACCATGGCAATTGAGCAACCATATGTGAGTCATAATTGAACCAGATATGAACACGCCTAATTGGTCCACATGTGAACACGCCTAATTTAACCACATATATACACACCTAATTGAACCACTTATGAAAACGCCTAATTGGACCACATACGAACACACTTTGTTACAATAGGTTTGTCCTTGGTACATTGAAATTTGCCTTCCATTGATAGATAAATCTATGAATCTTAACGATATTTTAAAAGATAAACGTTAGAGCTGCCTTCTCACTCCGATGTTCATAACTATGTTCCCTCTACAATGTCCCCTATATGCGCGGTCTAGATAACGATTTGAGCAACATTTAAATCGCATTCGTTAATCAGTACTGTCGCGGCGCTTGAGAACATGTTATGTCCGCTGTATTTTTTGTGTGCGAATAGTTAATCTGTGTGCGTGGCACTCTTTAATAAAGTGTGCGGCCATGAAGCTTTAAAGGATCGTTGTCCACAAGCACCAGGATGTACTTTTAATAACTTTTGTTCTCGTCTTGCCAGTTAAAATTAAAAAATGCTCGAACACGTCTAGGAGTCTTTCTCTCCCCCCCCCCAATTCAAAGTTTGATATATAAACTCGTCTGTGTTTTGCCGAGACCCGAAATGGTAGCAAAGAACCGCGACACTGTTACCTACCATGTCGTAAGAGTCGACTAAGGAAGTTTTGGGATGAATTTGGCTGTTCCATCTAAATATATCAAAGTGACTCAGAAGCCACGCTGACGTCTGAAGTTTCAGAACGAAGGACGCAAATGGCGCAGCTAACTGTAAACCATAACAAGTCGTGGGCGCATCTTTCGTTTCTACGGTCACATTGAAATTTGACCTAGTTTTGAGGTATTTCCTAACATGATAAGAATGATGGTCCCGGCGGAATGACAATCTTGTACCATAGCTTTTGGTAAAGGAGGGTTAAAAGGATTAGAATTAGTTTATAGATGTTTTTAGGAGGGGGGGGGAAGAAGGGTAAGAATCATTGTTTAGAATTAATAATTAATTCTCTAAGAATTCTCGTGTAAGAGTGAATCGATATGATTTATAACACAACGGCATATAATCGGGGGTGTGATGTGTTGATTGGTTATCTCGTGGAACTTCGTGACGTCGTCTGCTTAAACATGAAAACAGTGTGCTATTTATAGCGCAGTCACCATAGAACAGAAAACAAAATACCCAGACGTGTTCTCCAGTCCATATCCTGCACATCTGCAGGAGTCTGAGATCGAGCGCAGAATATGTATGAGCAGAAATAAATATCAATAGCACATCTATTATAATATTTTATTTACTTGAACGTTGTGATGTTACACATGCGAAAATATTGACGTAAGAGATACTAGTTATTTTAGCTAACCTCACGAATTTAGTGAGATTTATAACGTGTTTATAACAAATTTTCGTCAGCGTACTTTCTAGTGACAGTGATTGTTATGAAGAAGTCAGACGGAGGTTGGCTATCCCGTCAAAAAAGCTGATATAAATGAAAAACATATGAGTGAGCTGTTGCTGAAAAAAAAAAAAAAAAAAAAAACCATTCCTAAGAGCTTTGACCGGAGGCGTATGAATCCTTGGGTGTGAATCCTTGTCAATCACCAGTAAAGTGAAAAATAAAATTGCAGCATAGGAGACATGTTACAGAAAAATCATCGGAATACTTTGGATCAAAAAGATCACCAATATAGCCATCCTGAGAAAAATGAATGCAAAAGAAAACTGGCTGAACAGCATGGCTATTTCCAGAAACTACAATATTTTGACCATATCAAACGCCATGTCAGCTTAGAGAAGACCACAATAGAAGAGATGATGCCATAGACGAACAAAAGACAAATCAAGAAGATGGACGCAAGATATCAAAGACCACCTGAACATTAAACAAAAGCAGCAAGACTGGCTCAAAATCGACAGAAGGTTCAAAGAGGTGGGATGACTGCTACATCCTGTTCATGATTTGCTACCTGATGATTCTTCTTCTTCTTCTGCTTTCGTTCACTTGAAACATGTCTATATCTGTAATTCTGTCTCCTTAATAAAACTCTGTCTTTTGCAGTTTATACAGTGTCCCATAGAGCTTTGATTCCAGGGTTGTTTCCTCTGGCCAATATGTCTGCCTCAACGTTTCATGCTCAGAACACTCTTGAAGTATATGTTTGGCACTCTGTGCTGCCTGTACACATGTACACATGGCCGTGTTGCCAATCTTGAACTTTGTATACATGTGACTGCGGAGTCGGTTGTGTCCTGTTCTGAGACGTAGAATTATAACTTGTTCTGATCTATTCGTAATGTAATAGTCATCTTGTGTTGATGTTTGTGGCTTTCTTATTGACTAGATCATCTGTTTTTTCTGATGGTAGGTGATTGGTATATCTGGTTGGTTTTCGGCAGCACCTTCCTTAGCAGCACCTTCGGCAGCACCAGACCTTAGTTGGTCTGCTTTTTTATTTACTGGTATTCCACAGTGAGAGGGTATCCACTGCATGGTTACCCTATACTGGTACGACAATTCGCTAAGTAGTTTTTTTCAAGTCTGTTAGTTTTCCAGACTGGAAAGCTTGAAGCACTGACCTTGCATCTGTCAGGAATACCACAGGCTGTAGGCCAGAGTTGGGGTTCAGCAGTTTTTTTTAGCGGCCACACTAATTGCCTGGATTTCTGCATCATAATTATTGCAGAATTTTCCTGTCATGTGCTGATTGTATCTCTAGGCTTGTGTGGATATTCTATATATACACCTGCACCTCCATTCCTCACTGCATTCTGTGCTGACCCATCTGTGTATACTCTGACCCAATATCTTGTGGATATTCCTCATCCAGGAAACTGAGGGTGTCTGTCCTTCGCTGCACACTATTCTGTTCGTCCTCACTTAGTATTCCTTTCACATGGATCTGAATGTATATTGGCATTCCATGTCTTTCACTCCACGGGGTTTGCTCTGGTACAGACCTTAATGGGCTGTCAACTTCAGGTAGGTCTGTAAGTTGTCTACGGAGTCGTTTAGCTTGATGGATAAAGCTGCTTCTTTTCAGTCGCCCCATTGCTAGATTTTGGAATCTTACCTTCATTGGATGACTTGGCATACACTGAAACTTTTCTGCTTGAAACTACCTGATGATGATGTTCTTTCTCGAAAGCCCGCTGGATCTCTCTTGTAGCAAGCTAGATTTCCAGTAGAACGCAGTTCAGAGAATGAAAATGTTTTGTGTCGCAGTTTTATTTTGCCAATGGCCCAACACTTCCTTCTTTCACGAAGTTAATTAAATTAGGCTATCAGATGTGGTTAAATAAAATGTACCTCATATGGTAAGGTACGGCGGTTTCAATCGATTTTTAGTCCAAATTGGTTAAATCATACCGTTTAACCATAAAAAAAAGTTTGCGGTTCTTATATTCCAGCCACCAGTACCCCCAGATAAGATTTCATTAATACAATTATTTAATGAGAAGGAACTAGCCAGATGAAATTTCATTAATAAAATTAATTAATGAGAAGATACTAGCCAGAAGAGATTGAAATTCATAGAATTATTTGAGGTTGAAATTAAAGTGAATTATCAATATTATAACAAAATCAATATTTGCCTGTCACATGTTGAGAGTAGGTGGGTTGGAACACTTTGTGACAACATGCAAATAAAAACCGACGGGAAAAATACACGGGAATAGGGAGAGAGAGAGAGAAAGAGAGAGATATGGCGTAGTTTATTATCAGGACATTGTGGAGAATCATTATTGGAGCTAGTACACAACACAGAGGATAATCGAATGTTAAAAAGTTAAATTCTTACAAATGTCACCTTGCAAGGCACTTGATGATGACGATGATTTGAGTTCATAGCTGAACAAGTAATTGTGTTCCGTACCAGGACAGAACATAGGCAAAACCGTCACTTAGATATACAGAAACTGGTTGTATCACGCATATGAACATGTGACATGCACTATAGACTACATGAAAGAGTGCATGCAGTACACTAAACCATTTACGGAATGAGTACTGGCCTACAGAGACATCTATCCACAGAAATCTGTTCAAGAGTCTTGAAGAACTTTCAAATACAGCAACATTTATTATCAAGAAAACTCGACTTGCTGTATAAACATAATAAGGACTGTCAGGTCATTGGTCAATTAACACCTCTACTAAGAAACAAAGATATTACACTAGAAACAAAGAAAGCGCTTTTCAACACCATTTTTTTTTTTACCAACGTTGTGTTATCAGTGTCAAACTTGGACATTAGATTCTAGAACGATTGATAAGATTAACACCACTGAAATGAAATGTGTGAGATGTATGATTGTAGTTAGCTTGAGAGACAAAATCAGGAATGAAGCACTAAGGAAACAATTAGGGATCAAGTCAACAATAGAATACATCTAGAAACAACAAGTTAAATGGTACGGCCACATAACCAGACAGAAAGAGCAAGTATTATCCAAAAAACATTTAACAAACGATACGAAAACAAAACAGGAGACCTATTGGACGCCCTCGTAAAAGGTGGATAGATAGTGTATTAGAGACACTCGGAAATATAACAGCAGAAGAGGCAAATAGAAGGACAAAAGACCGTACACTCACTCTCCGCTCAACACCGAAAGGTACATGAGGACAGAAAGAGGAAGAAGAAACATAGTTCAACTGCGAACGAGAAGAAGAAATGTTGGAGTTGCTCCCATTCTTCCTCGTAAGATGTTTCATAGCTCCTGCTGTAAAGAAAGTTTGTTTATACGTATTCATTGATTTGTTGGTTTTGTCTGCAGCTTTTATACCTGTCCCGCCTTCTTGTGTAAAACTTGGAATGGAAAGTGTTCTCAATGTGTTATTTGATATGTTAATAGCCATTTACTTTATTTCTATGAATCTTCACGAAATAGGCAAAGAATATAAAATGGTATGCAACAGGAAATACATTGTGGTATGTGGTCTGCGTTTCTGAAATATCTGGCTTTGTGAGAAAAGTAATACGTGCCTGCTTGTATTGTCATCTTCTCACCAGGGCACTTTAGTTTTATCTAGTGGTATTTGTCAGATTGTCGGTCCGTCTCTGTGTGTGGCAATCATAGGCAAAACTGTGACACTACATTTGAGATTTTTGCAGGTGCTACATTTTTTGCGTACTGCTGCCGATATCTTTCTGGGTAATATACGAAAGTCATCAATTGAAAACATGAACAGTGGGATATAAATTATAATAACGACGACATTGTCTTGTAACCAATCGCTATTGTTGGTAAGAATCTCAAAAGTTTCGTGCTCGTATAATCTTGATGTACACAAATAACATAGCTGCATAGTGGCAGCTTAAAGATGTCGCAAATCAAAGAAGCCACATGAACAAGCTTGCAAACAGCACACAGGAAGGCCATCTCCAGAGAACTCTTCTACTCCCGACGCCGCAAGGCAGACAAGGGCCAAATCGTATAGATAGATAGATAGATAGATAGATAGATAGATAGATAGATAGATAGATAGATAGATAGATAGATAGATAGATAGATAGATAGATTAGATTAGATTAGATTAGATTAGATTAGATTAGATAGATAGATAGATGAGATGAGATGAGATGAGATGAGATGAGATGAGATGATGAGATTAGATTAGATTAGATTAGATAGAAAGATGGTCGCCTACTACTGATATGTTCCAAACAGGAGAAGAGTTCTCTTATCCGTTTTATGATCAATGAAGGGATGACATCTAGACATGAGCCAAGGGTTTGTATACATCATCCATGATGTGCTATAGTACCAAAACGTGTCTGCAAGGTATAGGCTACGAACAGTACTCAAGAATTGACACAAATAAAAGTGGTTTGGGTTTTGTTGCCTACAGAAACGGCGTAAGTTGGTTTAGAAATCTTCAGCATATTCTACTGTCACATCATGCATGAGGATGGAGATAGAGAGAGAGCTACATCAACACTTAAATGGTTGATAACTGATACATCAACACACGCGGTAATACTCACAGACTCTCAAGCATGCTGCGCAAGATAGAAAAGTTCATGCTGAGAAAAGAATGGTGGGACTTATTGAACAACTCAGTTGTCCAGAGCATTACATGGATATACTGCCCTGGTCATGCTGGGGTGAGAGGAAACGAAAGAGCCGACTTATTGGCAGGCAATGCGGCGATAGACGGCACATTGCTGAGAAAAGATAAAGCAGACTTAAATGAAGGCAGTAATAAATTCATTTCAAGAGGAAGATGATGTCAATGAGGCTGAGAACGTACACATACAGAGAATGTTAGAAATGGGAGTATATAGAGGTGAGGGAAGAAATTGTAAATTTTGTGGAAAGTCCCAAAGATCACACAATCAACACCTGACCGGGACTCCGAGTCTACATACACTGGGATGGCTGCTAGAGCGGAGGGCGGATCACTTATGTGGATGTCCCGCGTGCTGTGAAGCCAGTTTTTAATCAAGAAGGATCAAGAGTACTCTAGAATTGAAATGACACAAGGATGTATGTCAAAAACCTTGCCGCTCTTTGTAGCATAATGTGATGATTTCCTGCCAAGAATTGTGACCGAAGATTTCTATATTCGCCAGACCTGACTCCTAATGATTTCATCTGTTTGGACGACTCTGGTGCATTGGGAAGAAATACTTGATTCTTGATTCGATGAAGAGTTCAGTAGGTTTAGACACACGACCCAGAACATTAGATTTCTTTCACAGGAATTACATCACTAGATAGAGATTATATGACATGGATGTAAAATAAATGGTGCTAATACCTTGTCTCTACATCCCTGTAGACTTATTGTGAATCACCCTTTTAAAGTAACACAATTTGACCTTTCCGGTGGTAAATGAATGTTCAAAGATTCTAGCCACCTACTCGCTAAGACAATCCTTCGGGTATTATTGTAGAGATCAAAGCTCTATGGGACACTGTATGAACTACAAAAGACAGTGAGTTTTATTAAGGAGACAGAATTACCGATATAGACATGTTTCAAGTGAACGATAGAAGAAATGTTAGAGATAAGGATGTAAACAGCATCCTAACCTGGTTCTTCTATGGCAATAGTTTTCTTCCCTTCCCCCCGTTGACTGCAGAGGGATGCGGGAGTTGGAGCATGGAGAACAATAATGAAATTTGAGGCTCTACAGGAATGTAAACTATTCGAACGATAAACAAGATTATATCAATACAGTTTTAAAGTCTTGGGAAATATTAATGAAAGTCAATAATCATTTTTACACCCTAGGTGCTGGTGCTACGGTAATTCCTGGAAATTAACAAAGTTATGTAGGATTTGTACAAGGCTAACTATCTGCGAAAGACAATCACGTTCATTAATATCTTGTAATATTTTCTTTTGTTCACATAATATGTTAGAAAACAATTGTTGAAATAGTTTTACTAATAAAAAATATATGTAGAATTGATGTATGAACCAGAAGGACTTTATCAAGATAAGAACAAACAGCAGAAAAGAGAATTTAACAAAACGACATACAAAAGGGGAATCTAGGCATCTATGTTATCAGAAAAGTGAAGTAGCACATTGCCGAACTGTCCTAAGTTACATATACAAAATCAAAAGGCAGCAAAAGGGATTTGAACCAGGTCCTTTCAGCTCGCATCTACTCGCCTCACAACTTAAGTCAACACGTTTTCCTTATTCGACCAAGCGAAGATCAAATATTGATCTTGTAAATTATATTGTTAATTCAGTGTCCATGATTTATCGTGGATATTATTAATGCAACCTGCAATGATTTATCTTGCCATATTGTTAAAGAAATTTGCAATCATTGAAATTGTATATTAACCATATTATAAATGCAACGTGCAATGGTTGATCTTGCATATTATAAATGCAACAAGAAATGAGTTTATTTGCATATGGTTAATATGAGGTAGCTTCGAAAAGTACTCAAAATTAGTGGATTATATATAAATAACTAATAAGTAAAAATATAATTATCTACACTACATTTCAGTCAAAGTAGTTCCCTTCAGCACCTACACACTTTTGCCAACGTGCATACAGTTGCTGGAAACATTTTCTGAACCCATCCTTTGACACCTCTCTCAGCTGTCTTGTCGCATTGGTGATAATGCCATATTCATCATTAAATTTCTAACCTTTCAGTGTCGGTTTCAGTCGAGAGGAATAAAAATCAACAAGTGAAAGGTTGGTAGAATATGGATGCTGTTACAAGGTAATCACATTGTGTTTTGCGAGGTACTGTTTACCAGGGATGCAAAGGGTTCCGCCTTTCTCTCGTGCGGACCCAGGGTTAGCGATAACCATGATCCTAAATGTATCTCCTTGTGGTGCACCCTGGAATAAAAAATACAGCGGCCCGTGTTGTGTTCCTCGTCAACACTTTTAGGGATCATGTCCGTGGATATAGAGGCGGCAGATGAAACAGTAATTGACTGCAGAAAATACTAGCAATATCTCTGAAACCTCTGCGCCAGTACATAAAACGGCACTGTCGACACAAAGTGAGACTAAGGCTTTCCGGCTTGGTCAGCCGAAATGTAGATGCATTTCTACATTTGTTTAAGAAGTAGCAAGCTTCTAGTTACTACTAAGGAGAATGTTTCGTGAAGAAAAAAAAAAAACAAATGTCGCGTTGGTGCTCCTAGCTTTGTGTAGAGGCGAGGCGATCACGATGTCGGTGAATGGTTCCTCGTATAAGAGGGCGAAAGAACACGGGACTAACTCTGCTGTAGAGTGTTTCCTACACCGAAACCATGCTCACAGATGAAAAAAGTTTCAGTACACAATGGGCACAGAGACAATGTGTCAAGTTACGTGGGACAAGCTCACTAACAACGGAACACCTCGTGCGAGATAGATAGAATCGACCCAAGCCTAAATCCCTGATTACCGCTTCCTCAGAGACTGCCACCCAGGAACATTTTTTGGTCTGTAGTCCAAGGGCAAAGTGGATGATAAGTTGTCGCAGGCTTGGGAAGTTCACATGAATTAAAATCACGCCGAAAACGGATGTGCTGGGAATAGGGCACAAAATACCGCTGCTCCGTAGTGAAACTGGCAGCACTAAATATATCACGCTCTCCGGCGCTAAAAATCCACAAAATCTCTATTTTGTTATGAGAGAGCAAACGCAGAAGAAGAACTGCTTTACCAGTAAAGATCGATGCACCCGTGTATTGCCATGCAGCATAATCCA
>CM067316.1:20361673-20411673 GCA_034231615.1 Meghimatium bilineatum | reverse complement strand
TTTTGCCTCATGTCTGTATCCTCTGACCAGGTCTGCTGTCTCTGCTCTTTGTATGTTGGGCAGTCCTGAAGTATGTGTTCTGGGGTATGGGTTCCGGATCCACATGGACATTCATCTGTGTATGAGATCCTTAATCGGTAAAGGTGACCCAACAGTCTGCAGTGGCCTGTTCTAAGGCGAAATATTGTGGTCTGTTGATATCTTTGGAGGAGATGTATGTTCGTATTCCCCTTCCATTTGTTTCTTCCACTTTGCTGTGTATGTTTTACGGATTATTGTTTTTGCTTCTCCGTAAGACAGTGGGTGTCTGTGTTGCTCAATTTCGCTTCATGCCTTTGACAGAGCATCCGCTTTCTCATTTCCCATTATTCCACAGTGTGATGGTATTTACCGAAGGGCAATAGCTGATGATTTTTGGATCTGTCTTAGCTCATGTTTGATGTTGTGCAGAAAGCTTTCGTTTCTGTTGCTCTGGATTGATTCCAGTAGGGATCTGCAATCTGTGAATATGGCTATCTTCTTTGGTCTTGGTAGTCCTGGTTCGGTTAAGACTTTCAGTGCTTAATGGCGTGCAACTGCTTCTGCTCTAAAATTAGAGGAGTATTTCCCGGTTGGAAAAGCTTTTGATATTGTCTTCCCATCTTTGAGTCTTATAAAAATTCCACCTCCTCCATTCCTTACTGCTCCTTCTTCCGATCCATCTGTGTAGACATGTGTCCATTCCTTGGGATTGTATTTTATATCTATCAGGTCTAGTGTCAATGCTTTTAGTTGAGGTGGAGTTTGGTATTCCTTATTAATTATTCCAGGAACCTGTGTTATTATGGAGACATTCTGGAGACTATTACCTGGCTCTTCAAAGTCCGTTAGTGTTTCAATTTCATTTGGGAGGTTTGTGAGGATTTCTTTATGTTGCTTGTTCATGGAGATCTTTGGAGATGTGACAGAAGCTGGTTCTCTTCAACCTGCTTGTGGTTGATCTAGAAATTTGCGCATACATCGGATGGTTAGGCATGCGCTTGATTTTTCCCCCTTGAACAAGAACTCTTCTCTTCTGTCATCCAGTGGGCGGATGTTTACATGTTTTTCCATTGCATGGATTAGAGTGGTTTTCATTCCTCCAGAGATAAGTCGAAGTCCTGCATTTTGTACTTTAGATAGGCGATTAGTATTTGTTTTTGATGCTGATGCACAGGCTGTCATTCCATATTCTACTACAGGTCTGACTGTACCCATGTAGAATTTTGAGAGAATATTTCCATTTGCTCCCCAGCTTGTGCCTGCAAGTTTCTTTATCAAGGATAGTCTCCTGGTTGTTTTTTGTTCAGTGATTATTAGGTGTGGTTTCCAGGTGAGTCGCTTGTCTAGTGTGACCCCTAGATATGTAGGGTTCTCCACGAGTGCTAGCTCACTTCCATTTGTTTTAAGATTTCATTTTCTTGATGGTTTAAAAGTGAGAAGATGGTTGTCACAGTTTTGGAGAGGTTGATCTGGACTCCCCAGTCAGATGCCCATTCACTTAGGTTGTCAAGTGCGGTCTGCATTCTGTTTTTTGCAGTGGATAGGTTACCTGCCGTACTCCAGGCAGCAAAGTCATCTGCATGAAGGGCCTTTGAAATATTATCTGACAGTTTCTCTCCCATATAATTGATGAATACTAGGAAGAGGGTAGGAGAGATATCTGTAATTCTGTCTCCTGAATAAAACTTACTGTCAGTTGTAGTTCACACAGTGTCCCATACAGCTTTGATTCCAATGTTGTTTCCTCTGGCCAATATGTCTTTCTCAGCATTTCATACTCAGAACACTCTTGAAGTATATGTTTGGCACTTTGTGCTGCCTATTCACATGTATACATGGCCGTGTTGTCAGTCTTGAACTTCGTGTACATGTGACTGCGGAGTCGGTTGTATTCCGTTCTGAGGCGTAGAATTACAACTTTTAGGATCTATTCGTAATGTAATAGTCATGTTGTGTTGGTGTTTGTAGCTTTCTCATTGACTTGATCATTTGCTTTTTCTGATGGTAGGTGGTTGGTACATCTGGTTGGGCTCCGGCAGCACCTTCCTTAGCCAGTTTGTCTGTCTTCATTTCCTGGTATTCCATGGTGAGTTACCCTATATCGGTAAGACAGTTGATTAAGTAGGTTTTGTAAGTCTCAGTTTTCCAGACTGTTGAGCTTGAAGCACTGACCTTGCATGTGTCAAGAATACCACGGGCTGTGTGCCAGGGTTGTTCAGCAGTTTTTCAGTTACCACCTTAATTGCCTGGATTTCTGCATCATAATTATTGCAGAATTTCCCTGTTAGTGTTCTGATTGTATCTCTAGGCTTGTGTGGATATTATATATATACACTTGTACCTCCGTTCCTCACTGCATTCTGTGCTGACCCAACTGTGTATACTCTGACCCAAACGTCTTGTGGATATTCATCATCCAGGAAACTGAGGATGGCTGCCCTTTGCTGCACACTGTTGTGTTCGTTCCTGCTTATTACTCCTTTCACGTGGGTCTGAATGTATATTGGTATTCCATACCTTTCACTCCAAGGGGTTTGTTCTGGTACAGACCTTAAGGGGCTATCAACTTCAAGTAGGTCTGTAAGTTGTCTACGGAGTCGTTTAGATGGTGGATAAAGCTGCTTCTTTTTAGCCATCCCATTGCTAGATTTTGTAATCTTTTAATTGATTGATTTGGCATGCATTGAAACATGTCTGCTTGTATTAGTACCTTTGTGTCTCTGAGTTCGCCAAGTGTTTGCATTCTTCCCATTTTCTTCATCTCTACTATGGGTGTTGATTTCATTGCTCCCATGATTATCCTGAGATCCTGGTTTTGCACTTTATCTAGATCTTGTAATGTAGTGTTTGATGCAGGACACCACGCAGCTGAACCATATTCCAGGTGTGGTCTTATACCCTGCTGGTAAACTTTACAGAATATATTCCCACTGGCTCCCCATGTAGTTCCACTTAGTTTTCTCAGGATAGCTAGCCTCCTCCTGACTTTTGTTGTCGCTTTGTGTATGTGTTGCTTCCATTTCAGCTTGTCATCAAAAGTAACTCCGAGGTATGTGGGTTGTTTGTCTTCTTTTAAAAGTTGATATCATCGGCTTTTTGTTTTGGTGAGAGGATAAAGAGTGTAGTGTTGCACTTATCTGTGTTAAGGCTGACGCATCATCTATTTCCCATAAAGTTAAGGCATCAATAGCTCTTTGTATTTAGTGGCCACTGTTGCATGTTCTTCCGTGCACTAGATCACCAGGTCGTCAGTATTATTTGCCACTTTGATACCGTGTGGTAGTTCGGCAACTAGGTAATTGATGTAAACCAAGAAAAGTGTGGGTGACAAGACTCCTCCCTGGGGAACACCATGACACAGTAGGACTTTCTTGCTCGTGCGACCATCCAATTGTATTTTGGCTCTTCTATTATGCATTGTTAAATTATATGTTTTGTAACTTGAGTGTTCAACAGTCGACCTGGTTTATAACTTGATAATTTTATAGACGATATGTTTTGTAACATGAGTGTGCGATAGTCGATCTGATTCCTAACATGGTTGTGTGAAAGTCAATATATTTTTATTTATCTTTATTACTAGATAGTATATATGTTTTGTAATTTGATTACTTGATAGTCGAAAATTTCGTATTTTGAGCGTTCGATAGTTTTTTTTTTTTAACCATATTGCTGGATAGTTAATCTATATTGTAAGCTGTCTGTGCTTAATAATCGATTTGTTTGATAATGTGTTGCTTGAAAGTAAATCTGTGTTGTAATTTGATTTTGGTTAATAATTGTTCTGTTTTGTAATTTGAGTGCTTTAATTGATAGTCGAACTATTTTGCAACTGGATTACTTGATGGTCTATTAAATTAGTGTTACTTGATCCATCGATTTGTTATGTTGATCGAGTTTGTGATAATCGATCTGTTTTTTAAACTTGCGTACTCTATCGTCAATTTTAAAAAAAAAGTAAGTGAGAGCTGTAATTTATAAGACATATGGTGAAACTTTTATCACAGAGTCAATCTGTGAATGTGAACGTACGTGTATTTGATGTATTGTTTGTAGTTTTCTCAGTGCTAATGTCAGTATTTTATGTTTGATCAGGAAATGCGGACATGACACCATTTTATTTCTACATTCAATAGTTTGTAATGGGACCTTTTACTTTTTTAAAATAATTCTTTTAAAATTGTTTAAATATATGGTATTATAAACAGAACCTTAGATATGGTTACATTAAGGAGGGGATTTTACTTAAATTTTTGTATCATAAACAGGCCCGTAGATATGATTACAGTAAGGAGGGGTTTTTATTTAAATATATGGTATCATAAACAGGCCCGTAGTTATGATTACATTAAGGAGGGGATTTTACTGAAATATATGGTATCATAAACAGGCCCGTAGATATGATTACATTAAGGAGGAGGTTTTACTTAAATATATGGTATCATAAACAAGGTAGTAGAACGGTTACTGTAAGGAAGATATTTTACTTAAAACACTGACACAAGGAGAGCAACAAAAATAAAAGATGGGCCAAGCACTTTAGAGAAACATTAAATAGAGCGCCCTATAATCACTTTCCTATAATAGTTAAGGTCCAGGTACAAACATTAAATGCTTTTTACTCAATGCGGTCAGGATCGCTATAAAAATTAAAATCTGGTAAAGCAGCAGGAGATGATGACATCACAGGAGAAATGCTTAAAGCAGCAGGAGATGATATCACAGGAGAAATGCTTAAAGCTACAGGAGATGATGACATCACAGGAGAAATGCTTAAAGCTGCAGGAGATGATGACATCACAGGAGAAATGCTTAAAGCAGCAGGAGATGATATCACAGGAGAAATGCTTAAAGCAGCAGGAGATGATGACATCGCAGGAGAAATGCTTAAAGCAGCAGGAGATGATATCACAGGAGAAATGCTTAACGCAGCAGGAGATGATGACATCACAGGAGAAATGCCTAAAGCAGCAGACAACGTCACCTTACAATACCTACTATCTCTATACAACGACATATTGCATGCCGAGATCCACCGAATGAATGGAAACATGGAATCATTGTTAAACTGCAGAAAAAAGGAGACTTAACTGACTGTAACAACTGACGTGGCTTCACTTTATCATCCATCCCCGGACACATTTTTCTTAACATCCTATTAGAAAGGATAAAATCATCCGTGGACGAGAGACTCAGAGAGGAGCAGGCGGGTTTTAGACTACATCTCAAACATCTTCACATTGAGAATGATTATTGAAGAGTCCACAGAGATGCAATCAAATCTTATTATAAATTTCGTAGATTTCCACAAATTGTGTGATAGTCTCCATAGTCCATCACTTTGGAAGATTCTCACACTTTATGACTTTCCAGAAAAATATGTAAACGTTATCAAAGCTTTCTATGTAGATTCAAAATGCTGCGTGAATACTGATAGTGGAATTACTGACTTTATCCCAGTAGAAACTTTAGTAAAGCAGGGATGTGTTATGTCACCAATACTGTTTAACTTCGTGCTTGACTGGGTAATGCGAAAGTGCATAAGACAAAACAACTAGGCATCAAATAGATTAACAACGGAACAACTCTAGAAGATCTGGATTTCACAGACGACATTGCACTACTGAGTTTAACGCATGCAGACTTGCAGGAAAAGACAAGTTGCTGCTGCTGCTGCTACCCTGTTGCTGCTGCTGCTACCCTGTTGCTGCTGCTACCCTGTTGCTGCTGCTACCCCGTTGCTGTTTAACTTGCTTGTCGTCACGATGTGTTCCATCTTTTCTCTTCTCATGATGCATCCAAAGAATTTGGACTGTCTGTTTCTGATGCGAGTTAGAATTTGTCTTTTTACAATGATCTTCCTTTAAAATAGCTTCTTAATGATTTTTGTCTGTCTATAATATTCTCAAAGTCTGTCTATAAAACCACATCTCTACTGACCACACAATCTCTTCCTATTCTGTTGATTGTCCACGATGCACTTTCATATATTAATATTCATTCTATATATCTTCTATCTCTCACATCAATCGATAAAGATATATAAGATGTTCTTAATCTTGTGAAAAGTTAACTTTGCCTATACTTTATTAATTCATCTTTCATCTGATGTAATCAAGCTAACCAAATATTTGAATAGGTTGATTTACTTCGGAATGTTCTCATCTAGTTTGATGAATCATTCTGGAGGACGTGTTCGTTATTACCATTACGTCAAGACGTTGTATGATTATACTCTCACTGTTACTCAGTGAAACGGTTACACTGTTTCATGTCTGCATAGTTGTGCCATTTATTGATTGATGAATGGTAAATACGTCAGATAATATACATTTATTGATTGATGAATGATAAATACGTCAGATAATATACATTTATTGATTGATGAATGATAAATACGTCAGATCGTATACATTTATTGATTCATGAATGATAAATACGTCAGATAATAATACATTTATTGATTGATGAATGATAAATACGTCAGATCGTATACATTTATTGATTGATGAATGATAAATACGTCAGATCGTATACATTTATTGATTGATGAATGATAAATACGTCAGATAATATACATTTATTGATTGATGAATGATAAATACGTCAGATCGTATATATTTATTGATTGATGAATGGTAAACACGTCAGATAATATACATTTATTGATTGATGAATGATAAATACGTCAGATCGTATATATTTATTGATTGATGAATGATAAATACGTCAGATCGTATACATTTATTGATTGATGAATGATAAATACGTCAGATAATATACATTTATTGATTGATGAATGATAAACACGTCAGATAATATACATTTATTGATTGATGAATGATAAATACGTCAGATCGTATACATTTATTGATTGATGAATGATAAATACGTCAGATCATATACATTTATTGATTGATGAATGATAAATACATCAGATCGTATACATTTATTGATTGATGAATGATAAATACGTCAGATCGTATACATTTATTGATTGATGAATGATAAATACGTCAGATCGTATATATTTATTGATTGATGAATGGTAAACACGTCAGATAATATACATTTATTGATTGATAAATGATAAATACGTCAGATCGTATACATTTATTGATTGATGAATGATAAATACGTCAGATCGTATACATTTATTGATTGATGAATGATAAATACGTCAGATAATATACATTTATTGATTGATTAATGATAAATACGTCAGATAATAATACATTTATTGATTGATGAATGATAAATACGTCAGATCATATACATTTATTGATTGATGAATGATAAACACGTCAGATAATAATACATTTATTGATTGATGAATGATAAACACGTCAGATCATATACATTTATTGATTGATGAATGATAAACACGTCAGATCATATACATTTTTCTGTCATATTTACTTGTTAAACATTATGTTCTTTTGCTTACCGCAGCTGTTCCGTAATGTTATAAATAATATAAGTATTATGTTGTGTTTGTAGTGGTTACTTTTTATAAATAAGATAACTTTTTGATTGTACTTCAATTATTATTTTTTTGGTTATAAATAGCATGTTCTTGTTACTCCATTGGTTTTTCTAGATATAAATAACATTGTCTTGTATGCAGTGATTACTTTTTTGTTGCAAGTATTTACTTGTTACTACAACAATTATTTTATTTTTACAAATAACATTTACGTGTTACTGAGCGTGGTTACATTTCTGTTACATATATCATTTACTTGTTGCTGCAGTGATTGTATTTCTATTATAAATAACATTTATCTGTTACTGCAGTGATTGCATGTTGTTTTATATAGGTCTAACGTTTAAATGTTACTGACTACTATAAATAATGTAACATTATATCTTTAGCTCCGGCAGAAATCGTAAGAAAAGACATCATACCCAGGCATAGGAAAGCTCAGGTTGGCTCTGTGATACAAATTACATGTGAAGTTGCTGGAATACCTCCACCTGTCTTAGAGTGGAGAAGGAATGGACACTTGGTCAGTTGTGTCTTGAACCATCTTATGACTGTTCTGTCGTCTCTGTTATGTGTGTGTGTGTGTGTGGATATATATATATATATATATAATATGTTTGTATGACAATGCAGAAATTAAAAGTTGGTACTATGATAGCAGTCCAACACCTGTTTTTGTGATTAATTAAACTAAATATTATATCAATAAATCATGCCGAAATCGGATGTGCTAGGCCTACAAGGCGCATAACGGTGGCACAACGTAATCACGCTCCCGGCGGAAATCGCACGGATATCCGTGATGGTTACAATGGAGCGAACGAAAAACAAACATATCAATAAATAATTAATTGAAATATTCATTTGTTAGGGTAGGGGTTAGGGTTAGTTAGGATTTACATAATCATAAACGTATAAACATAGGCAAGGAAAATAATCACACAGGTAGGCACTAATTGACGCAATGGGGGTTGGACTGCGATCATAGCATGAGGATAGAATTCTCTGGAGGACTGTGTGCTGAGGCATCCAATGTTGTACCCCTACGACCCCGAAGGGTTGCGGGTTTATTGATTGATTGATATCACCATTATACGTTTGTATGAAAATGCAGAAATAAATACTTTAACGCAATTTCAATAAGTTGGAAAATCAAGCGTTTTGAATCTATAAAGAGGTGCTAGTATTGTTAAGGCAGAATGGGGAGCAAAGACCTGTCGTCATACATGTATTAGAAACAAGTAATGAGGGTTAGGCGTGAGGTTGGCTACTTTATCGTGTTGGTTAAATTAACTAAAAAACATGTCGTGCTGAAGTTGGGTGTTGAACAGAAAGGAATAGATCACAACCACGCTGTAACTACAACACAAAACATTTAATTGTCCTGATTCCATGCAGATAGAGTTAACCAATCCATATATGAAAAGACAGGTCTCACTATTGGAATATCAATCAATCAATCAAGTTCCATGCCGAATGGCGTAGCCTATCATGTTTCTCCACCACTCTCTGTCTCTTGTGTTGTCGATAAGCTCGGTTGGTGAACTTCTCCCGTGCCATAATACTAGTCCATCTAGCAATTTCTCTTTTTGTTGTCCCCTGTCTCTTCTCAACTTGATCTTTCCAGTGGAAATTAAGTAGTCAAGCTGTTCTTCTCAGCACATGCCCTAGAAACCTTGACTGTCTGCCCCTAAAGTTTGATATGATTGATCTTTTTACGCTAGCATCAATGAGAACTTCTGCATTAGTTCTCTTGGCTGTCCATGGTATTTTCATCATTCTTCTAAGAAACCACATCTCTATAGCCTTCAGTTCGTTTTGAATTTTTTTTTATAGTCCATGTTTCACATCCATAAAAAAGAATTGGTTCGATATAGCATCTCAGCACTCGAATTCGGGTCTGCATTGATAGTGTTCCATTGCACAAAATAGTTCTCATTTTTTGGAATGCTGATTTGGCTTGTGCTGTTCAGCTCTTTATATCACTTGAGCATCTACCTTCTAATGTTAACATGGTGCCAAGATAGTTCACCTTTTCAACTTGTGTTAATTATGCGTCATTAATTATTAAAAAATGAGTTTAAAAGCCGTAGAAGATTGACTTCACTGTACTCGGTTTCCCATATGTACTCCGTCCCTCTCAACGAAGCGGCACGCCGCCTGCCGAGAGTACCACTCATAGCACGTAACTCCGTAGCTTCAAGTGATAATCCACAGGGATCTCCGAAAAAAATCCAACACAAGGTGAACAGCTTAACCAGGGAGATCCCCGAATTATTATGTTGCATCTTGGTGGTGTATGTCTCTTCCAGACAACCATAAATATATCAGCCTAACCATTATGAACCAGTAAACTCTTAGTAGATGACGTACCGATACAATGTGGTGTGTCTCGTATGGAAGACCAACAGTATATCATCTGATCTCAACAATTACGTTTTCCCTTAGAGCTGCAATTTGCAGAGGATTCAGCATTGTTTATCACTTTGGGGATACCAGATGCGCTCTAGCCCTAACAACGGCCCTGGCTGTCAGCATATACATCAAGCCCCAGCTAGGTGGTACATTTTAGAGATTCCAATATTTTTCTTTTACACCTGCAGCGGCATAGAAATATATTTGAGACTGGTCGTCCTGGAGTTCAGGGTAAAGAGGAGCTGACAAGCTGCTTTCCAGAGCACATGAATCAGGAGTGATGACAATGTATAAGGGGATATACATTAAATACTTTATGTAGGCGTCTTTAGGACGAGGACACTGGTCGAGGAGATTGTCGACCAGGAGAATGTTACACAGAGATTAAAATAATTTAGAATTACTCATCACTTATTAATGGGAATCGTTAGAGGTGGGTTATTAAGGGGTGGCGTCATTAAGGAAAAGGAAGATATACAATCTGCGGGCAACGGGAACTATCAGCATAATACCCTTACCGATATCTTAATAGAGACGTACTCCTATGGGAATGCCAGGTGTGTACGACCATTATCAAATCATTAATCATATTATTGGTTCGTGAGTTACTTACTTGGGGGATCTTACTGAAGGTAATCTTGCTGTGTGATATTATTGCTGGTAGCTTATTGTAGAGATTTTACATTGGGGATCTTACAATGGGGACCTTACTGAAGGTAATCTTGCTGTGTGATCTTATTGCTGGTAGCTTATTGTAGAGATCTTAAGTGGGGATCTTACAGTGGGGATCTTACAGTGGGGACCTTACAGTGGGGATCTTACAATGGGGATCTTACAATGGGGACCTTACTGAAGGTAATCTTGCTGTGTGATCTGATTACTGGTAGCTCATTGTAGAGATTTTACAGTGGGGATCTTACTGAAGGTAATCTTGCTGATCTTATTGCTGTAGCTTATTGTAGAGATCTTACTGTGGGGATCTTACTGAAGGTAATCTTACTCTAGGTGACTTTATATGGGAAACATACTGTAGGGATCTTACTGTGTGAATTTTACTGAAGGTAATTTTACTTATTGCAGTGCTATTACTCTGGAATCATACTGAAGATGATTTTACTATAGAGATCTTACTGTGGGGATATTACTGTGGGAATGTTACTTTGAGAATCTTACTAAAGTGATTTTGCTGCAGGGATCTTACTGTGGAGATCTTACTTTGGGGATCTTACTGCGGTGAACTTACTGTAGGGACCTTAATGTGGGGGATCTTACTGCTGTGAGCTTACTGTAGGGACCTTAATGCGGGAATCATACTGGGAGAATCTTAATGTGGGGAATTTTATTGTGGGGCTCTCTGTAATGAAGATGTCTGGTCATATGCCTCAAGTTCGTGAGGTCACTACCTATTGTTTACAAGTGCATTTGTTTTGGAGGTACCTGTGGATTGTCGTTTGAGCTACACAGTTTTGAGGGTGGGGTGTACTCTAGGCAGTCAGGGTGCTGCTATGTTTGGAGAGAAGGTAATGAGGAATTTCAGGTAGACAATCACGAGTTTATATAGGAGTTTAGTGTGAAATAGGCTCTAGAGTGTTATCTGTTGGTAGAAGTATTGTACCTGATTCGTTCTTTTGTTGTTGAGTTCCAGGTAGACAATCACAAGTTTATACAGGAGTTTAGTGTGAAATAGGTTAGCCTGTTATCTGTTAGTTGATGTATTGTTCCTGATTCGTCCGTTTTTTTACGAGCTTCTAAATAGGAGCAAAGAATAACGACACTGTTACGTGTCATAAAATGTGACTAAGAAGGTTATGCTGCGGGTTTTTTCCCCCAATACAAAAATAAAGTTCAAAGTAACCCAGAAGCTATGTTGCAGTAGCATGTTTCAAGTTGAAAGGTGTAGCTAAGCTGTAAACCGATACAACGCATTCCGTTCATCCTGCTGCGCGCTGCTAATCTGCAGAAGTTTGAGAGCAAACGCTAAAGAAGACGTTCCTGATGTATCCGAGCAAGAAGTAATTCAATCTACAGACTGAGTGTCCATTCTACAGACGGTGTGTCCAATCTACAGACTGTGTGTCCCATCTACAGACTGTGAGTCCAATCTACAGACTGTGTCCAATCTACATACTGTGTGTCCAATCTACAGACTCGTGTCCAATCTATAGACTGCGTGTCCAATCTACAGACTATGTGTCCAATCTACAGACTGTGTGTCCAATCTACAGACTGTGTGTCCAATCTACAGACTTCGTGCCCAATCTACAAATTGTGTGTCCAATCTACAGACTATGTGTCCACAGTTTGAGCATACGTTTTTGTTGTAAATTTCTCACTTTATTATATTGAGCCTACTTTTTCTGCCCTTCACATGAACTCGTTCCATTACACACTCCTGCAGATGAACAGGTCATGGTTTACAGCTCGACTACAGTATCTGCACCTTTATATGCTTGATAGATCGGACTTCAGCATGGCTTCTGGATCACTTTGAGCTATTATAGGAAGGGACAGCAAAGTCCATATTCAAAACCTCGTTAGACACTTCTTATTTTGGGTGCCTTGACATGGTGGGTAACATTGTTGCTATTATTTGCACACATTTCGGGTCCTAACAAAACACAGGCGAAATGGCGAGTCTAAATCAGTAGCTCTCAACGTGGGTCATATACCCCACTCCTCGGGGCCACAGAGACTTATAGGTGGTCACAGATTAACTTGAGGTAATAACATGACGATTACTATAATATATTTTTTACAGTATACTTCTAAAGTACTTCTTATCAATGCTTTGAAACATGTAATCATATACATACCATACAAGGTAACTTCATTTTGGCAAAATACAGATCCTCATACAAACCATACAAGGTAACTTCACATTTGCAAAATACAGCTTCTTATACAAACCATGCAAGGTAACTTCACTTTGCACAATACAGTCAATCATACGGATTTGATGTCTAGAATTTGCACACACTGATTTCAACCAATACCAGATACTAGGACAGATGACACGTATTTTCAAGAACAAAAATGTAAACATAGACACTAAAGTTGCATTATACAAGACTATTATTATTCCATCACTATGCTACTAGTGCCACACCTGGACAATGACAGCTCAAGACAAAAGAAAAATAGTGACAACAGAAATGACATGTCTATGAAGAATACTCGGAGTGTCATTAAGAGATAGAATTAGAAACGATAACATCAGACAGATAACCAAAACAATACCAGGATTGGAACACATCAAAAGACAACAGATCAAGTGGGTTTCGCACGCTTCCAGACTAACGACATATAGCATGCCACAAATGGCTATGACACATAGACATAACAGTTATAAAGCCAGAGGCAGACCATGTAAAAGATTGATAACAGAAATCAAAGAAGCCACAGGAACAAGCTTGCAATCAGCGCACAAGAAGGCCATCTCCAGAGAACTCTTCCACCCCTGGCGCCGCAAGGCAAACAAGGGCCACAGCGTATAGATAGATAGAGATTTCAACCTTTTTGGATTAGTTGAATTCCTGAATTGATGCTGTTCGCTACTGAATCCAGGCACTTGCAAATGTGGAACTGTAGTGATTTTTGAAGTGACGAGCTGGACTCATACGCACCGATTGTGATTGTCTTTAGCAGCTTTGCAAATGGCTTCATTATTTTTTCATTCTGGAAGAAAACAGCTTTATGGCACACGAGATATTCCCATAAGTGATCTGTTCTTCACTTCAGCAACCAACCAAGAGTATAGGCCCGTAGATAAGTAGGAGAGTTTCGGTTGTTTAAATCCACCCATCCCAACCCCAAGAAAAAAGGGAACATTACTTTTGGCACTATGAACTTGTTGAAAAGATGGGTAAAAAGCCCAAAAAACCCCAACTTTTGGGGTTTGTAAAAAGTGTCATTCATTTGTACATGAAAAAGATCTGACATCGGAATGCGCGAATGTCTTTTTTTAAATGGTTGCTCCCTTTAAGATCAAATCTACGACCCTGCAAGAGTATGCAGACCAAAAGAAATGATAAGATGTTATATGATCTTCAGATCTTTCCAGAGCGGACACACTTTCTCCCCTCGCACGTTAATTTCAGTCATTATTTGTATGTGTTTGTTATCTCTACTAAATTAACTCTTTTAAGATCATTCATTTTCCCAGTGGCAACATATGGATTCGAGGCTTGAACTTTAAACAAGACAGTACCCAAAAGAATAAATTAATTTGAAATGAAGTGCAACAGAAAGATGCTACGAATATCATGGACAGGGAAAAAGAACATTGAAGTTTTGAAATTACTGAAACTAAACGAAGGGTGGATTCTAAATACCATCTTAAGAAGGAAGCTACAGTATTTTGGACACTTAAAGCGACATGATGGTATCGAAAGGCTTATTCTAGAGGGCAGAGTACCGGGAAAGAGATGAAGTGGAAGACCAACAAGACGATGGACCAGCGACATAGAAGAATGTATGCACATATCTTTGACCAATGCAGACCTGCTTGCCCGGAACAGAGAGGCGTTCAGAGTATCCAGGACAAAGACAACGTTCTGGAAAGAATATGTCACTTGATATATGTTATCTCTAGCATCATCATCTTCCCTGGAGTAAATTCATGACTGCCTTTATTAGGTAGTTCATATCTCTTAGCACTGTGCCACCAAACACTGCATTGTCTGCCAATGGACCTTTCTTTTATTAATGCATATCACATATCTGTGTACAACTCTTTAATTAATGTCTATCACAGATCGTTGTACTGCTCTTTAATTAATGCATATCACATATCTGTGTACAACTTTTTAATGTCTGTCACATATCTGTGTGCAACTATGTCTTTCACAGATCTCTGCACAACTCTTTAATGTCTTTCACAGATCTGTGTACAACTATTTAATGTCTTATCACAGATCTGTGTACAACTGTTTAATGTCTATCACAGATGTGTGTACAACTATTTAATGTCTTATCACAGATGTGTGTACAACTATTTAATGTCTTATCACAGATGTGTGTACAACTCTTTAATGTCTATCACAGATGTGTGTACAACTATTTAATGTCTTATCACAGATCTGTGTACAACTCTTTAATGTCTTATCACAGATGTGTGTACAACTATTTAATGTCTTATCACAGATGTGTGTACAACTATTTAATGTCTTATCACAGATCTGTGTACAACTCTTTAATGTCTATCACAGATGTGTGTACAACTATTTAATGTCTTATCACAGATGTGTGTACAACTCTTTAATGTCTATCACAGATGTGTGTACAACTATTTAATGTCTTATCACAGATGTGTGTACAACTATTTAATGTCTTATCACAGATGTGTGTACAACTCTTTAATGTCTATCACAGATGTGTGTACAACTATTTAATGTCTATCACAGATTTGTACAACTCTTTAATGTCTATCACAGATGTGTGTACAACTCTTTAATGTCTATCACAGATGTGTGTACAACTATTTAATGTCTATCACAGATGTGTGTACAACTATTTAATGTCTATCACAGATGTGTTTACAACTATTTAATGTCTATCACAGATGTGTTTACAATTATTTAATGTCTATCACAGATGTGTTTACAACTATTTAATGTCTATCACAGATGTGTGTACAACTATTTAATGTCTATCACAGATGTGTGTACAACTATTTAATGTCTATCACAGATGTGTGTACAACTATTTAATGTCTATAACAGATCTGTGTACAGCTCGTTAATGTCTATAACAGATCTGTGTACAGCTCGTTAATGTCTTATCACAGATCTGTGTGAAACTCTTGAATTAACTAATATATATATATATCTTATCACAGATCTTGAAGAATCAAAGTAACCCACTGGAAAACCAGACAGAATATGTTTCATCAGATTATTCTATCGTTTCAACTTTACGAATCACTGTCACACAATCAACATCATACAGTTGCTCTGGATTAAACTTCCCTATAAAAACACTTGCAAATGACACCATTACCATTAACATTACAGCCACTTCAGGTATGTATTCAGTTTTTCTTTTGTTCAAAGTTAAGCAGGTCCGATGTAAGTGTGTTTGATCTGCTTCCTGTTCTAAGTCAAAAGTTAATTTTAAAAATATGAATATATGGCCTTTTGCGTCTTTCAGACGGTTATTTAGCAATAAGAAAAAGCAATCTACTGAATATTTCCTCAGAAATGAGTGGGGACTTTACAAGCAATCATATCACTACAACGGAAGAATTTTGTTTGCGTCTTTCTCTGTTTTATTCATTTGGTATAGGCATTGTATCATTTGTTTCTGTTTTTAACTTGTTTCAATCATTTGTTATAGTTCTTTTAAATCATATCTTTCAGTTTTTTTCATTTGTGTTTATGTATTGTTTTAATACATAATTTCCTGCTATTCTGTGCAACCTGAAGTCCAGGCCACTGTTAGTACACGAGCAAGTTTATGTTGAACAGATACACATAATACATCTTCTTCACAATTAAAAACTGAGAGTCACTTTGTTAAACCTTACTCTTATTTGTGCTTGTATACATTTGACTTTATACTTCTTCATTCGTTCTCAAACTCCTGCAGATTCGCAGGATGTAGTCCGGAGAACGGAATGCGCTGCGTCATGGTTTACATCATTGCTGCGATATCTGCGCCTTTCGGCCTGACACATACGACTTCAGCATGGCTTTATACTACACCGTTCGTCTTGTCCTCAGTTCATTGTGTACCTTGTAGTTCAATGTATATCATACAATTTAAACTAAAGTGTGATTTATACCATGCAGTTTATTTATTATATAATTCACTTTATATCGTGATGTTAATCTACCGTGTAGTTCGCTTTATGCCATGCAGGTGATTTACTATATGGTTCACTTTATATCGTGATGTTTTATTCGATTTAAAAATAAATAAATCAGTAATTAACTACTACTGTTATTTATTATTACGCAATGTTTGCTGATGCACAAAATAAACTACTGGCATATTATTAGGAATCATTCATTATTTGGTCCACCTATTATAAATATGTAAGTTATTTTCACTAGAAATAATATTTTTCATAGAATTAGTCATTGGAAGAATTGATCATTTGAAGAACTTACATTCAAAAAATTCATTTTCGAAGAATTCGTTTTGGAAGATATCGGTTTCGAAGAACATGCATATGAATGGTTGGGTTTCGAAGAATTGGTTTGCGAAGAACTTGACGAAAACTGTTCTATACCATACAGTGTGTTCTATACTAAACCGTCAATTCAAGTAGCAAGCAAGAGGATTTATGAACAATTCTTGAGATTAACGGGAATTCTTCTTCTTCTTCAGCGTTCATTCTCAAACTCTCACTGGATATCTCTTGTATCAGGACCATGATCCTATTAGATTTCCAGAAGGATGTAGTCCAGAGAATGGAAATGCGTTGTGTCGCCGTTTTATTTGCGCCAATGGCCCGACACAACCGTCTTCGGCGGATAACGATAATTCAAGACCCGTTAGTCTCAAGAATTAGAGCACATCATACAAGAGACATTGCATGACTACAACACGTCTATATCGATCGGAGGTCGCCCTATTTGCAACTTGCGTTTCGCTGATGATATTGATCTTATAGCTGGGTCAGAACAATCATTGCAAGAATTAACATCAAAGTTAGAAAAAGTTACCAGCAAGTACGGAATGGAAATCAATTCAGACAAGAGCAAAATCTTGGTAAACAGCAGAGACACAGAAAACCAGACTAATATCATGATGAATGGACATAAGCTTGAAGAGGTAATACCTTCAAATACCTCGGATCCAGTATATGCAGCGATGGTAAATGCAAAGCAGAACTAAAAATAAGGCTGGAGATGGCTTTAGCGTCCTTGTCAAGGCTAACTGTGATTTGGAAAAGCAACATCAGTGTTGGAGTGAAAATCAAACTGTATAGGGCGCTGGTGCTTTCCGTTGTGTTGTATGGTTGTGAGAGTTGGACACTCACTGCGGACATGGAGAGAAGATTACAGGCTTTCGAGTATAAATGCTACAGAAGAATTCTACGAATTTCCTATAGGGAACATAAGACCAATGTGTACGTAAGAAATAACGTAGAGATGTGTGCAGGTGTCCAGGAGCCATTGCTTTCAATAGTGAAACGACGAAAACTAGCATGGTTCGGACATGTATACAGGCACGATTCCTTGTCAAAAACAATACTGCAGGGAACTGTCGAGGGTGGAAGAAGCAGAGGAGGACAAAGAAAGACATGGACAGACAACATCAAGGAATGGACAGGGCTAGATATTTCCACACTCATCCGCATCGCTGAGGATAGAATTCGCTGGAGGACTCTGTGTGCTGAAGCTTCCAATGTGGTACCCCTACGACCCTGAAGGGTTATGGGTTTTATTGATATTGATTGAGTCTCAAGAATACTAAACACTGAACTCTATATCATGCATCTCATCATTACTGTTTAGTGTTCTCTACACCATCAGGTTCATCATTACTGTTTAGTGTTCTCTACACCATCAGGTTCATCATTACTGTTTAGTATTTTCTACACCATCATGTTCATCATTACTGTTTAGTATTTTCTACACCATCAGGTTCATCATTACTGTTTAGTGTTCTCTACACCATACGGTTCATCATTACTGTTTAGTATTCTCTACACCATCAGGTTCATCATTACTGTTTAGTGTACTGTTTAGATACTATACAGTTCATCTTTACCGTAAAGCTAACTATTTGTGTATACAGTGTGCCCTGCGCCATACATCCAATCTTTCTCCCATTTCTCCGAGCGTTAGTATATAGGTAGACGATGGTTTTTGGAATCCAATCTCAGAACCGCCGCTGTTGGGACTGAAGTATAAACAATTTAATTAATAATATATGATCAGTAATGTGGCTAAGATATAGACGCCTGCAACGGCTGTGTTTTTTTGCTAGCATTTATTTATTCACATCTGTCGATGTTTCTTTAGTTCATCTACTTTCTCGCGTGCGTGCGTGTGAATTTTGCAGGTAGACGTGAAGGAAAGTGTAAACAAAATGTACGTTTCGCAGGTAATTTAACGCTCAGATTTCAGTTATCGTTGAACACATATAGTGGCACCATAATTGACATGAATTTAATTTATGTGAAACTGGAGCTAGATATTCCAGATTTTCAGCACTGTGGCAAGGATATGAAAAAAGCTCATCATTTTTGTTCGAAGACCTTATTTTGCTACCTAACTGTATATATGTATATATGTTTATTTGTTTCCATTCATATGAATGAACGAACAATGGGGCTCTTGTTTCCCTTGTGTAATAGCGTGTAATTGATGCTTCTTCCAGAGTTTTCTTTTATTTCCACAAGACTCCAGCTATCAGTGGTACACACTGCACCTTCTACTCAAAGTGGTTCTATGCGTGTATGAAGGCGGAACGTTTGACCATGTAGTATGATGTCATGGTAAACGATCTGAAGGTGGCCAAAAGAAGCGTTACAAGGACTCGTTAAAGATCTCACTGAAAGCGTTTGAAATAGACCAAGGCACATGGAAAGAACTTGCATAAAATAGATCTACATGGCGTTCTACAGTAATAAAGAGCGCATCATTTTGTGAAAAGAGGAGAAATGCTGCAGCCCAATAGCGGAGAGTAGCTAGAAAGTCACGGATAAACCATAAACCGTCTACAGTGGTCATTCCATTTCCGAACTGTCCAAGAACATTTACAGCTCGAATATGGCTGATTAGCCTCTACGAACTATTACACATGATCATAATTTTAACTGAATTTTCAAAAGTGGATATAAAAATGGTCATCATCACTTGTGATGGACGAACACACACATGAAGTCATACAATGACCTATAAGCCATGAAACATTCAGTGGTATTACATGCTGACCACTTGTGACCACATAGTCTATATGACTGCATGGCTTCAATATGTTTAGTGAATACCTGTAAACAATTGTTTCTATATCATGTATTTTCATATTTTTTGAGAGAAAAATATGAACACATTGTCCCGAACGAAGGCAACAGACAAGAAAACGTTTGAGAACGATTGCACCAATGAACAACGTGGCTAAGAGTTGAAACCACTGTTCAGGTCCACACACAGAATTAATAAATTGATATGTATGTGTCTGCGGCTATGCCGACAGCAACACACAACAAATATATCAAGTTTGATAGCGGCTAGGTTTGTGACCAGTGACCAGATTGCAACGTACCGCTGGTACACTAGCGATATGGACTAGTCTACCGTTCAGTGGCGAGTAGTACAACCACTCACCATATTATTTACCATCGCCTAAGTTGGGTCATCAGCGCAAATAAAACGGTGCCATAACACATGTCCGTTCTCTGCACTTTATCCTGCTGGAAATCTAGGTAGAACTATCCTGATACAAGACATATCCAGTAGATCGTTGAGTGTCCTGCTACAAGGCAGATCTAGTAGATGTTTGAGAACCAACGAATACAAATTACTAATATTTCGATACATGTGTTCTCTGTTTCCTCGTATCATGCCTGCTGCTTTTCTTTATTCCATTTTAAATATGAACATTTTCTCACGTGTCTCCTATTAATTTTTTTTATTTTCCATCGTTTGTTTTCCTTCATTATTTTGATTTCTGTTATGCACTTCTTCATCCTTTTTTTTTCTTTTTGCCTTTTGGTTCTGCTCGTTTCAAGTTGTTTTTTATTCGAGTTTGCCTTCTCACTTGATGTTTTCTCATGCTTATCTAATCTGCCGAGACTTTGTCCTCAGTTTGATCATTTGTTTCACATTAAGTTTATGAAAACTTGCTAGTTAATACTCATTTTAAAATTTCACAATACGCAAAAAGTACGCTTTCCCTGTTTTATTATGTGCGCGTTCTAAAACTCCTGCTAGTACGATGTAGTTTTCAGAATGGATTACTTTTCTCGTGGCTTATAGTTTCTTTGCGATATGTTCATTTTTCAAAATGACACATCCGACTTCAGCATTTTAAAAAAATCTCTGACCTATTGTGATGGGATAGATACCCCCAACTTCCATTTCGTGTGCAACATCTAGCGGTGAGGTACTTCCATTTCATGTGTAACATCTAGCGGTAAAATATTCAAAATTGTGTTTGAATATACAACGATATTTGTGATATGACACCCAACATCGGAATTAGGTTCAGGTTGTGACTACTACTACGTTGATATGACACTCGATATTACAATAATGTAGTTGTTATAACCGGGTACACGATATTACAATAATGTAGTTGTTATAACCGGGTACACGATATTACAATAATGTAGTTGTTATAACCGGGTACACGATATTACAATAATGTAGTTGTTATAACTGGATACTCGATATTACAATAATGTAGTTGTTATAAACTGGATACTCGATATTACAATAGTGTAGTTATGATTGCGACTTTGATATGACACTAGATATTATAATGAGATATAGCTTGTGTCTGGCTGTGATATGTCACTCTATATTATAATGAGATATAGCTTGTGTCTGGCTGTGATATGTCACTCTATATTATAATGAGATATAGGTTGTGACTGGCGGTGATATGTCACTCTATATTATAATGAGATATAGGTTGTGATTGTTTTGTTGATATGTCACTGGATATTAGAGGGAGAATAAATCTATGGTTTGTGACATATGTATGCAGAGAGTGATCACCTATTGGTTTAAGATCACTGCTTTCTGCTGTGGGTTAAGGACAAAAACCAACTAGCAAACTAATTAGAACTCTTGCACAAGTAAATACCCAGTTTTAAAAAAAACAAGTAACTGAGAGTCAACTCTGCCAAGTTAAAATTTAAAAGAAAAAAGACCATGGAAACGTTCTTCTTGCATTTTTTTCTGTTTCTTTTCTTCAAATATTGTTTAATGAAGCCAAAAGTTAAGGTCGTTTATGGCTCAATGTGTTTCCGTTTCAATGCATTGACGCTGCGTTGAACGGCACAAATTGAAAATAATGACTTGCTGAATAACGCTAAAATTAGAGCTCTGCGAGTAATTGTGTATACGTTGAACTAGAAAGTATGGGGGAGAAAAAGGCTTAGATGCGTGTGGTCTTATGATTGTGTATCGCCTTACACTAATGTGTTCATCAATGAAGTTGTTCTTGTGTGGGAGTTATTCATGTTACATTTCCGTGTTATTAGAAATTATTTTGGCAGTGAAATGTTAAAAATACAATCACTATCCCATGGGTAAAGAGCAGAATAGCACATGCCAAATAAGAATTTCAAAAAAATTTGAAACCATTCTACGCAATGAAGTACTATCAATGAATAGGCGAATTTGACTGCTAGAATGTTAATCGAGCCAATTCGTCTTTATATACGTGAAGCATGAACGTTAAACAAAACAAAGAACTCAAAGTGAGCTGGAGATTACTGTTTTTGAGAATAATTTTTGAAAATTACTTGGACAACCAAGAAAACGAATGCAGAAGTACTCAGAGATACTGGAGTAAAAAGACAAATTATAGCAAAATTAGAAGCAGATAGTCAAGACTTTTTAGGGCATGTGATATGAGAAGAACAAAATGTAAACATATAGTAACCTCCGGAAAGATCAAGGAAAAACAAGACAGAGGAAGACAAAAAAGATTTTAAAATGTATGTGTTATCAATGTGGCTCGAGAAAATGTCATCAACTGAAAAAACTGAACTTAACAGCAGAAATTTACATCACAAACGACATTCGGCGTGTTGATCGATTGATTGATCCCATCTGTTAGAAAATTTAATCATGTCTCCGTGCATTCAAATAAGATATGGTAAAAATAAAACAACCGCCACAGTATTGATACCATTGCAGTAGGATATCTGCTTACTTCTTCTTCTTCGTCGTTCTTCAGTCAGATATCAGGTTACAACGCCACTAGCTTTAATGAATTGTGTGATTCGCTTCAGTTATCCATGTAAGCTCTAAAGTCTGGAAGAGGTATCGTCTCAGTAAGCCATATTTTCTCCCTCTTTTCTTGGTAGAGTTGACTGGCATGAAGAATGTGTTCTGTAGTCTCTGGGTTCAGTCCACAGTTTCACAGGTCTGCTTACAAAACCGAGGAATATACTGTAGACCTCCTGAGTAGGGACCTTCAGAAAACATTGCATATGTTAAGAGATGGAGTTTTTTGGGTATGAAAGAAAGTTCTGGAGAAATCTCCTAATGTACATAGGAAACTAAGCTTCATGGCTCGTATTGTATAACGGCGGAAGCAAATACAACGTCATTGAATCCTCTGTGGGTTTCTTTGCCTCTTGTATAGGATTACATCAGGATTAATGTACATGATGTTTCATTTGAGGTCTTTCCTTGGATGTCCCACATTTTCATTTCCCTAGATGTCAACTGTCATTCTGAAGTCCGTGAGTATGAGTCAGCATCGGAGGTCAGTGAACATGAGTCAGTATCGGAGGTCAGTGAGAATGAGTCAGTATCGGAGGACAGTGAACATGAGTCAGTATCGGAGGTCAGTGAACATGAGTCAGTATCGGAGGTCAGTGAGTATGAGTCAGTATCGGAGGTCAGTGAGAATGAGTCAGTATCGGAGGTCAGTGAGCATGAGTCAGTATCGGAGGTCAGTGAGCATGAGTCAGTATCGGAGGTCAGTGAGTATGAGTCAGTATCGGAGGTCAGTGAGAATGAGTCAGTATCGGAGGTCAGTGAGTATGAGTCAGTATCGGAGGTCAGTGAGTATGAGTCAGTATCGGAGGTCAGTGAACATGAGTCAGTATCGGAGGTCAGTGAGCATGAGTCAGTATTTGAGGTCAGTTAGAGTCAGTATCGGAGGTCAGTGAGCATGAGTCAATATCGGAGGTCAGTGAGCTTGTCGGTATCGTTAATGCGCAAATTGAAAGTGAGAACATAAAACATGTGCTATATTCTACAAGATATCTGCTATACTCAATGAGACATTTGCTATATTCTACAAGACATGTGCTACATTCTACAAGACATGTGCTATATTCTACAAGACATGTGCTATATTCTACAAGACATTTGCTATATTCTACAAGACATGTGCTACATTTCTTAAAAAACTGCTATATTCCACACCTGATATATTTATTTCACAAGACACCTTCTATATCTCACACGAAACTTCCAGAATAACAGCATATAAAACAACCTTAATTACATCACTATGCTACCAATGTTAAACGTGGACACTAACAGGACACGATAAAGAAAAGTAGTTACGACAGAATTGCCATGTTTACGTAGATTTCTCGACGTAACAATAAGCGAGAATTAGAAACAAAAACATCCAAAGACACTCCTGGAATACATTAGAAAATAGATTAAATAGATTTTCACACACCACAAGATTATCACCAGATAACATCTTTAAAAAAATAGCAAATAACAGAAGGATTGCAGAACTAAAAGAAGTTACTGAAGAAAAAAAAACGTATATGAAACACACAAAAAGGCCGTATTCTTTCCAGAGAAATCTTTTACCTGAGACACTGCAAGGCACAAAGGGATAAGTTGACCGAGGAGGAAGAGTTAAAGGAGGCGATGTGCTTAAGACAAAAGTACATAAGTGGTAGGGTTGGTGGTTGTGGTTCGGAGCTGACCTTATATTTGTTTAATCAGTAAGGTTCCCTTTTGTTAGCTCATACGATAACATTACTCTCTCATACTTCTAACATTACTCTCATACTTCTAACATTATTCCCTCATACTTCTAACATTACTTTCTCATACTTCTAACATTACTCTCTCATACTTCTTACATTACTCTCATACTTCTAACATTATTCTCATACTTCTAACATTATTCCCTCATACTTCTAACATTATTCCCTCATACTTCTAACATTATTCCCTCATACTTCTAACATTATTCCCTCATACTTCTAACATTATTCTCTCATACTTCTAACATTACTCTCTCATACTTCTAACATTACTCTCTCATACTTCTAACATTACTCTCATACTTCTAACATTATTCCCTCATACTTCTAACATTACTTTCTCATACTTCTAACATTACTCTCTCATACTTCTTACATTACTCTCATACTTCTAACATTATTCTCATACTTCTAACATTATTCCCTCATACTTCTAACATTATTCTCTCATACTTCTAACATTATTCTCTCATACTTCTAACATAACTCTCTCATACTTCTAACATTACTCTCTCATACTTCTAACATTACTCTCATACTTCTAACATTATTCTCTCATACTTCTGTTCATCGTTCCAAGAATCTCCCTTCTCGCGACGTCCTGTCTACATAGTGGATTTTTTTCTGAGATCCCCTGAGTTATCGCTTGAAGCTACGAGTTGAAATTTTGATACAGATGATATTCTGGTGTACAGGCAGGGAAAGAACCGGCATGCGATTACAAGAGAATAACACAAGGAACTAACAGGTAAATCCAAGAATAGGGTAATGAAGTTTTGCTAATAACTAAAGACACACATAATAACACACACAAATCGACGTATCGACCAAAATGCCTTTATCAAGACACAAATTGACACAAAATTAAAACATACAACAGAAAACGAACAGCAAGGCTATGGACGGTTACATTGGAATGTGTTATATAGATTCATGAGGTGAAATGACACCGGACAAGGAATATACAAAAATGACTACATACATGCGAGTTGTCCGGTATGATTTCACCTCTTCCGATCAATCTATATTACACATGCCAATGTGACCGTCCATAGTCTTACATTTGGTATTCTGTTGTATGTTTTAATTTTATCGAAATTTTTGTCTTGATACAATTTTACCTTTTGGTCGAAACGTCGATTTATGTGTGCTATTATATGTGTCTTTAGTTATTAGCAAATCTTCATTACCCTATTTCTGGATGTACCTGTTGGATTTCAGTTTTGCGCAGTAAGTACATAATACAAAATGAACTAGACCGCTTGGGTTTCAGGTGTTCGGAGTCTGGCGCGATGATCAGTAAGAAGACCCATATCCGAGATATAATATGGTGTCTAGTATCTAATACGCTTATGTCATATTCACGGTTAGTTATACACAGCTTGCCAAATTGAATAAGATTCAGAAAAAGGCCTTGCATATCATCTTAGGATGTACCAAGTATACACCCTGTGTGACGATGAGATTTCTCCCTGGTTTCTCGACTATAGCTGACAGAATGAAGATATGACGAGCTCAGGAATATCTTAAAATCAGTGACGAGACACTTCGTCCAATACGTCCAGATAAGGTAAGAGGTTGCAGGCTCAAAAGGGGGCAGATCATCGTTGGGACAGGCAGAAGATGTTAGCGGACAAGTGTGTAACCCTATTTACATTGATGCTGAAGAGTAGTGGATACACAAGTCGCTTCCTTTACATGTTACTTTCTCCGGGGTTATCACACTCAATGGCAGTTGCAGGAACAAAAATACGGTGGCGGTGGATACGGAAGTAAGGGCTCTCATCGACGATAATATTGCAGAGGATAATGTAATAATATACATTGATAGGTCAGTCATTCGTTATAAACTCTGTGCCTGGTTTTTTTACACACGGTCTGGTGGAGAAACTCTTAAGAGAATCCTGTAGTTTCTTTACCACAGCCACGAGCAGTCTTGTGGAGATAACAGCTGTGATGGAGGCACTGGTATGGTGATGTCACCAAATTGTTATGATGTATGAATTCTTAGTGACTTAATGAACTGGATTCGCAAAGTTGAAGCAGGAATCTATCGCCGTCAATAGGTGGGAATATTGGCACACTCCATGACCCGAAATATTCCCTTTATATTAGTGCCGCGATATGGGGATGTTGAGGATAATGAACGTGCCGATACACTGTCGAGCACTGCTAGTATCAAAATGTACGTCAATGGATCGATCTAACATGGTTAATGCATCTAGGAACCACGTCCGCTCAGAAGGTTCTTCTCAAAAGTGTGAATCATGGTCGCTCTCAAGAATGCGTGGGATTGGTGTAAAGATCGAAACAGCTTGAACAAAGAAATATAAATACAGACACTTACATATATACAAAGAGATGAATCAATCAGCATGGGACTAAAACTGTCAAACGCTACAATCTGACATATTTATTGAGATGGGAATCGTAGTAACTGTATATATGTCCGGAGTGCGCCGATGATAGCTTGCAGTCATAACTCAGGATATGAGTGCTATGCGAGGTGTTCTATTCAGGATACGAGTGCTATGCGTGATGCTCTCTTCAGGATACGAGTGCTATGCGAGGTGTTCTCTTCAGGATACGAGTGCTACGCGAGGTGTTCTCTTCAGGATACGAGTGCTATGCGTGATGCTCTCTTCAGGATACGAGTGCTATGCGTGGTGCTCTCTTCAGGATGCGTACCGCTTTGTTGAGAGATACCGAGTGCATATGGGGGTAACCTGACTATAATTAAGTCAATTCTCTACTTTTCAACTTTTCCTGTGTTCATTTTCAAATTCGAGCCTCTTGCTACCGTGACGTTGCAGATTCAGTAGATTTAGTAGTGAGTCCTTGATGTCAATAGATGTCCTTGCTTATAAGTCATAATCTGAGCATTGTTGGTATTCCACTATTCCAGTTTATATTGTCCCCCGGTTAATTTTTTTTTTTTTAAATCATCACTTTTCCATCTATGTACCGTTTTCCATGATTGGACGTTGCAACGCGCGGTGCATCTAAACATCGCCTTTCACCTCTCACACCGGAGAACCCTGTATAAATAATCTCATAGTTCTACATGCTATGTGTTCATATATTTAGATGGGAAATATGAGGATATAATGATTACTTTGTTGTTGGGTGTCAGAAGTTTATGGCAATATTAAAAGTCTCGTCACAGGAAACTTGGCGTGTCTTAATAGAGACAGAGATCGAGAGAGCAACGATGGCGTTTGAACACGGGAGCAGACAGGTGCAAGGATGTTTGGTTGGGGAGCAAGTGCATTATTAATGAGCTATAAAACAAGGGAGACGAGCATCAGGCCAAGGAATGAGCGACGCTACCAGGATATATTCAGATGTATGAAGATTGTAAAATAATGCTGAACTGTGGCATATTGGAAGGCAATATAGCTAGGATAGATTAAGATTATGAAGATTTGAAGGTACGATGGGAAGTCAATAAGTAAATTAAAACTAGTGAAAAGGAATAGAAATGCAATAGATGATTTTTAAAGGCTGTGACTTAATGAACTTGATTCGCAAAGTAGAAGCACTAGAAGGTTATAGCACTCATAAATAAGCATAGCACTAGAAGGTTATAGCACTCATAAATAAGAATAGCACTAGAAGGTTACACTGTCTAGTTATGTGATCAAAATGTGTGAGATAGTTGTGTGAACTGGTTGTTGTTGTACACGCATTCTCAGCTCACACAAAATGCGACCTTCCGTTACTATCGGAGTATAGGACATGTGTCAACTAAAAAGTAAACATGAACGCATTTCCAATTTGCGTGAAATCTATAACTCCATTTGCACATCTATAGAGCCCATTTGCACATCTACAAACACTATTTCCACCTCTACAGACTCCATTTGCACATCTACAAACTACATTTCCACATCTATAGACTACATTTGTAATTTTACAGACTCCATTTGCACATTTACAAACTCCATTTGCACATCTACAAACTACATTTGCACATCTACAAACTCCATTTGCACATCTACAAACTACATTTGTAATTTTACAGACTCTATTTGCACATATAGAGAGAGACTCCATTTGCACATCTACAAACTCCATTTGCACATCTACAAACTCCATTTGCACATCTACAAACTACATTTCCACATCTACAGACTACATTTGTAATTTTACAGATTCTATTTGCACATATAGAGACTCCATTTGCACATCTATAAACTCCATTTGCACATCTACAAACTCCATATGCATATCTACAAACTCCATTTGCACATCTACAGCACTGATAGAAATTTCTTATAGAAATTTATTTTCAATATCAGAACGCAGATCCTGGATAATAATCCCCCAGAAAGTTATTTCAGGGACAGGCTCTAGTATCTGTTGTCTTTTATCCATTTCCTTCTTCTTCTTCTTCAGCGTTCATTCTCAAACTCCCGCTGGATCTCCCTGGTAGCAGGACAATGATCCTACTAGATTATCAGCAGGTTTTAGTCCAGAGAATAGAAATGCGTTGTCGCCGTTGTATTTGCGCAAATAGCCCGACTCATCCGTCTTCGTCGTTTAAAAATATCCATACTAATTATGAGCTTTACTATAGCAGATTTCCTATTCATCTTAAGCACACCGTATTTCATGTATTCCGGTTCAGATCAGCTACTGTTCCTCCTGGTTATTTGAGAGCGAAAGATGAAGAAGAAATTGGTGATGGCAATTCTTTCTTGATCGCATAAACTCCGGTATGTTTATGACGTTAGATCCGCATAAGACCATGGAGACTTGACACAGCTACAATGACATCAAATCCTGCCCCAAATAAACCATTTTTGATTTTTGCGAAGCATATGGACACCGTCTGACACGATAACTGCCCTGGTTAGCAGGATTTCCAAAAGCTGCGCCAGCATCTTGTTTTATTCTGTCTCTTAATCGTGTGTATGTGTGTGCGCGCCTGGGAGTATGTGTCTGCCTCCTCTACGGTGTGAATCATTAAGTTACAAGAGAAATCTGGAATCGTTTAATCAATTTAGTTATTTACCTCTTCTGGTTAGGATACTCTTTCTCAACGTAATCACGCTCCCGGCGGAAATCGCACGGACACCCGTGATGGTTACAATGGAGCGAACGCAAATCAAAACAAACATATAGTTGATAACTTGAGTCTTCAGGATATGAGATCACGATTTGAAGAAACCACTCCCATTGGCACATACGAAATAATAGCGAATCACTCGTAATTTCCGTGTATCGAAACAACAATACCCCGGCCATTGCGAGCAATATAGGTCTTGTATCCGTTTGTGCAATGAGGAAGTTTATCCATAATTTTCTTTCATTCCCAGAAAATTCTAGCTCTCAGTGGTGTACATTTAAATGCATCCTTAAATGACCCCCTGATGTTTCCATTAAAATACATCCTTAAATGACCCCCTGATGTTTCCATTAAAATGCAACCATAAATTACCCCCTGATTCCCATTAAAAAGTATCCTTAAATGACCCCCTGATGTTTCCATTAAAATGCACCCATACATGATCCCCTGATTACCATTAAAATACATCCTTAAATGACCCCCTGATGTTACAATTAAAATGCACCCATATATGACCCCCTGATTCCCATTAAAATGCATTCTTAAATGAACCCCTGATGCTCACATTAAAATGCATTCTTAAATGAACCCCTGATGTTTCCATTAAAATGCATCATTAAATGACCCCCCCCCCCCCCTGTTATTTCCAAAACGTTTATCTGATAGTCGCCCACAGGTAACAGTTGCTGGCCATTCGACCTAGTTCGGTAAATGGGTGCCAAATTCAAATGGAAGATACATGCTGCTAGAAAAATCACCGGCCCGGTAACATCAAAGGAATATGAGGTAGAATATACAGGAACGTTGAATATACACTACACCCCTACGACATGATATGTTACCGGACTATCTTCACCTTTACTCAGGTGAAATTCTTACCAGAAGATACGAACATATGTAAAGAAATCTCTTTATGGGTGCTCTGAATATTGTGAATGAGGTGACTTGTGGCAGCCAAGTACAGTTTCAAACTGGTCTCTTTTTTGATCATCGTCTTGGGTGGCCCCTACCAGTTTTAAACGAACCATACTAATTTTTCCATAGTGTTATGTTTCTGTATATAACCCAAAAAGCGTCAGTTTATTGTTATAATATATAGGAACCAATAATCTTTCAGATGTAATGTAAGTAAAGTAAAGTAAAAGTAAAGTAACCCATAGCATTTATTAATGCCGCAGGGGTGTGAGATGTTAGCGATCTCACATTTCAGAGTCTCTGTAAATGAGGGCGGTAGCCATCTCTCCCTCGCAGTCTTTACTTCCCGGATTAATCCGGTACCCATTTAAGGCTGGGTCGACCCGGGAGCCGTTGTGGTCTGAAAAATATTTCCGCATCAACTGGGGAATGAACCCAGGACCATTCATATGCGAAGCCAGTGCGCTAACGCGGTTCCCGTGTAATGTAATGTAAGTACCAGTTAATGATTCATAATTTTCGCTGTCCCCGGAAATCTCAAAATGTTTGTTTGAGGACTCCAGGAATTGCGAGCGATTAGCTCTTACTTCCTATGTGCTGTGGCGTGGTTTTTCTGTTTCTGAGCTTTCTTTCATACCCAGGAGACTTCAGCTTTTGGCTTAGTGCAATGTCTATTGAAGAAGCATTCAACTCAGAGAGGTGGGGGATAGTTGTATTATTTCTAAAATATATTATTTGTGCATTTTGTATTTTTGATGGTACGTAGTGTTGTACAATGTGCAGTGTTGTTAGAACGAATTTGTGTTGTTATCTTTTCAATGAAGCTCTCCATATTCTTCTATACATCCACACCTCTAATGCATCAATTCCATCTTCTAGTTGTATGCTCATTATCCATATTTCTGAGACATGTGAAGTAGATGCAACACTTTATAATAATCAATTTAGTTGTGACTTTTTCTGCGTCTCTATATGTGCCTGTATCTCTCTTTCTCTTACTGTGTGTCTGTATTGCTATTGTCTGTCTCTATCCATACCTCTATTTTATCTTTCTCTGCCTATATCGCGTTCCCCAACGAAGACGGATGTGTTGGGCGATTGGCGCAAATAAAACGGCAACACAACGCAATTCAATTCTCTGGACGAAATCCAACTGGAAATCTTGTAGGACCGTTGTCCTGTTACAAGAGAAATCCAGTGGGAATTTGAGAATGAACGCTGAAGAAGAAGAATATCGCGTTCTATGTGTGTCTCTATCTTTTTGTCTCTATTTATCTCACTATATCTGTGTCTCTATTGTCTCACTGTTTCTATATGTCTCACTATCTCTATATATGCCTCTATGGTATCTCTCTGTTTCTCTTTCTGTTTCTTGCTCTCTTTCTCTGTTTCTGTCTCTATGTCTCTCTGTGTATCTCTATTTTTCTGTCGGCTCTCTGTTTCTCTCTCTCTGCCTCACTAACTCTGTATCTGTTACCCTGTTTCTGTCTCTATTGGTTCTATCTATGTTTCTCTTTGCTTCTGTCACCTTATCTTTCTCTGTTTCTGTCTCCGTGTCTCTCTTCTTCTGTCTCTTTGTTTTTCTATCTAGTTTTTGTCTTTCAGTCTTTGTTTATGTCAGCCGTCTCTGTTTTGTCCCTATCTCTGTTTCTGTCTCTCCTTGTTTCTGTCTCTCTCTGTTTTTTGTTCTCACTCTCTATTTTTGTTTTCTGTCCCTCTGATTGTGTCTATAGGTCTCCATGTTTATGTCTTTGTCTTTATCTGTATGTGTGTCTCTTTGTTTATGTTTTTCTGTTTCTGTCTCGGTTTCTCTGTCTGTTTGTCGCTGTTCTTTACCTCTCTTGTTTGTCACTTTGTCTCTTTCTGTTTTGTATCTCTATTTCTGTCTCTCTTTCTCTCTGTTTCTTTCTCTCTGTTTCTTTCTCTCTGTTTCTTTCTCTCTGGTTTGGCATCTCTTTATATGCCACTTTGTTTCTGTCTGTCTCTATTTGTTTTATCTCATGCTCTCTCAGGTTCTCTCTCTGTTTTGTCTCTCTCATTTCGACTCTTTGTCTCTGTTTCTGTTTCATTGTTTATGTATGTTTCTGTCTCTCTATCCATTGTGTCTCTGTTTTTCACTCATTCTTTGTTTCTGCTTCTCTCCTTCTGTGTATCTCTCGGTTTCTGTCTGTATATGTTTCGTTCTGTTTATGTCTCTGTGTCTCTCTCTCTCTGCCCCTGTCTGTTTTGTCTCTCTATATCTCTGTTTCTGTCTCTGTGCCTCTCTGTATCTGTCTCTCTGTTTATATCGTTCTGTGTATCTGTCTATGCTTATGCCCCTCTGTTTCTGTGCCTTTCTACCCGTTTTCTTGTCTCTCTGTTTTTGTACCTCTCTTTTTTATCTTTCTGTTTCTGTCTTTCTTTGTTTCTCTCTGTGTCTCTGACTATCTCTATTCCTTAATATTTGCCCGTCTCACATTAGCTCCACAAACACAAGCTAATATTTTTGTGAACGAATCCGCCTGCAATGTATTAGTACCTATCGTATGTCAACAAATACAATGCTATAACCGCCCTGTACGAATAGTTATCCAACAAGGAGCCCGCAGATCACCGATAACAATATGTCTACATAAATACAAGGGTTATACATTTATCGCATCATATATAAATAAATATATTTTTAAAAAAATACAACTTAAGTTGAATTAAATGTACAAACCGTGGTAGAATAATGATGGCGCCAATTTTTTTTACTTCTGTTTTCAACACTATTGTTGTTTTTATTCTTTACGTCTGCAGGTTGAAAAGCCAGAGCACCAGTCTTTATACGTTCACATTCTTGAACCATTCATCCCGTCCGTCTATCACAAAATTGGGATATTATAATATACGCGCTTAGTGGTGGGGAAAAACGTATACAATCTTAACATCGCTGGGACCAGCTTTTGCTGTTTGGTTCTAGAAGGGGTGCCTGGGGCAACAGTCTTTATGTTTTGTATTCACTTCATTTGAAAGACTGGAGACCTGGTGTCTGTCCTCTTTCTCATTTATCATCTGTCATTGAATGTGAGGGTAGAGATTAGCACCTCAACATACCGGCTTCCCTCAGGTATGAAGGTAATTCCAGCCTGCAAAAATTTGGTCCAAAAATCAGAATGAATGCATCTTCAAAGGCGGGAGTTCTCGCTCCTTGCTCTCGGTGAAGACTATAATGGTAGGCCACTTAAGGTGTACAAAATGAATGCCTTATATTACGTCCTAAGTCGGTATTCTCGGAGCCTTGTCATGCTTGACTGATGCACTCACGGGACAGGTAACACTAACAGTAATTGATGGCTCACCTGTTTATTATTACTTAAAGCAGACACGTTGGTGGGTCTCAACCCCCCTCAGCAGGGCCACACGCAGGCAGACAGTCACACGTGTTGGGACAACATACAGTACACATGATTCCACGTTGATAGCAAATACACCCATACACGCCTACAACACAGTAGCCATGATTTTAATTGTGGGTTGTATTTACGTAGATTTCCTTGCTATATAGATGCAGCGTATACCATTCACTCGGAAAATACCATTCAATAAGATAATGAACATATGTAGAGGACTTCGTTTTCTTGTGGAGAAATATATACATCTGTGTGTATATATATATATGTGTGTGTGTGTGTGTTCGTGCGTGCGTGCGTGCGTGCATGGAGAGACACTACAGCAAGTAGAACATTATTAATATCTTGGACATATCCCCGTATTGATATGTTGGTATCTTGTATTGATATTAAGATCTGTCTGCCTATGGACCGCCGGTCCAGCAACCGACCAGCTGTGACACACTATTCTTATTGAAAATTACAAGTTACTTGTGAAAACAATGATTTTTTCATTGCCTGCAGATTCTGTGACTGGGTAAAACACTGGTTCCTAATCCAAGGACCACGACATCAAATGGGCTGTGAAGGATTTTTGTTGTTGTTGGAATCACTTGCTAAGCCAGTAACTATAAAATGACATTGAAACCCTTTTTATTTTAAATGAGTGTCTTTAAAGTGGTAATAACATTATATTATACACAGAAAAATATTTTCTAATGTATTTACTTATACCCAATTAAAAAGTATTTCTTAAATCTATGGAGGTCGCGGATCACTTTGCTCGAGTCCTTTGTCAATTATACAGTCGTGTTAGCCCACCGGAACACATTCAAAAGCGACGCTATTTGACTTCCCGTGATTTTCATTGACTGTCGTCACAAAGTATACACAAATTGACCAATGAAAATCTATGTGAAAATCAGCGTCACTTGTGAAGGATAAGCTGCGATGAGTTTTGTATAATTGACGTTAGCCTAGATTGCGTGCCTGTTGCTACAATATGTAATTTAAATAATGTATTAGTTTATCTTCACTTTGCCTTTGGTTTCATATTCTTCTTCTGCGTTCATTCTCAGACTCCTGCAGATTAGCAGGATGTAGTCCGGAGAACTTAATGCGGTGTGTCATGCTTTACAGCATTGCTACGATATCTGCGCCTTTCGGCTTGACACATCCGACTTCAGCATGGCTTTGGATCATTGACCCTATATGGGATGGGACAGCCAATTCCATCCCATAACCTCCTTAGCCGCCTTTTACGACATGCGTGGAAGGTAAACAGTGTTGCTATTCTTTGCTCCCCTTTCGGTCCCCGGCAACACACGGGCGGGTTTCATATTGTTTATTAGATGCAACAATAGAAAATAAGAAATATAAACAATATTGAAGATAGTCGTCGGCCTGTTCAATATATCTACCCAAAATGTGGGTTTCGGCCTAAACAAATCTATACGAAAGAGAAATAGGCTTATATAAACTATATGCGATACATATCCAGTCTACATGCTGCCTCATATTAAATGATATGAAATGTATACGTAATAACGCATCGTGTTTCTGGTGACCTATTCATGTATCCTATCTCAGCTGCATTATCAGAAACGAGTGTAGACCAACCATCTCAACAATGCCGGTATGTAAATTATACGTGAATGTAACTGTCAGGAACTTTGAGAAAGTTTAGTGGCAACAGAAAAATTGACGCATTAACAGGATACGATAAAGAGTGTGGCGCAGTGATGAGGAGAGACAGGATTGAGTCAGCGTAGTGATTGATACACTGAAAAATGATGATGTAGGTACTGGGAGAAAAGCGTATATGTACAGACAAGGGAAGAGATAGGGGGTGGCTGAAGAAAAAGGGAAACCGGCGTCTTCTAAGGAAAGATTTGAAGAACCGAGAAAATGAATTATTGACTGGAGAGCAGAAAACGTATGGAGTGTGATATGACTGTTGTGATACTGATGTGATATGACTGTTGTGATACTGATGTGATATGACTGTTGTGATACTGATGTGATATGACTGTTGTGATACTGATGTGATATGACTGTTGTGATACTGATGTGATATGACTGTTGTGATACTGATGTGATATGACTGTTGTGATACTGATGTGATATGACTGTTGTGATACTGATGCGATATGACTGTTGTGATACTGATGTGATATGACTGTTGTGATACTGATGTGATATGACTGTTGTGATACTGATGCGATATGACTGTTGTGATACTGATGTGATATGACTGTTGTGATACTGATTCATATTCAGTGATTTGATTATGCTGTGTAGTTTTGTGTATTTTTATATGTGAATAACGTGTGTATTATGTATACCATTTATATATGCCTTCTTATATGTGGATAACTTATGTATCTTTGTTAGCGAATAATTTATATCTTTATATGTGACTAGCCTATTTATTTAATATCTAGATGTATGTATTTTATAGATGGATAACATATGTAGTTTTATATGTGGATAACATATGTAGTTTTATATGTGGGTAACATGTAGTTTTATGTGTGGATAACTTATGTAGTTTTATGTGTGGGTAACTTATGTAGTTTTTTGTGTGGGTAACTTATGTAGTTTTATATGTGGGTAACTTATGTAGTTTTATCTGTGGGTAACTTATGTAGTTTTATATGTGGGTAACTTATGTAGTTTTATGTGTGGGTAACTTATGTAGTTTTATGTGTGGGTAACTTATGTAGTTTTATTTGTGGGTAACTTATGTAGTTTTATATGTTGATAATATATACAGTTTTATGTGTGGGTATGTATTTGGTGTAAGTTCTCAATTTACATAAGTGGCTTTTAAAATTCTTGTCTCGAGTTCTCTGCCCATTCTTATGCCGTCTGTAAAAATAATGCTGCAACAAATAATGTAAAAATAATGCTGCAACAAATACTGTAAAAATAATGCTGCAACAAATAATCTAAAAATAAAGCTGCAACAAATAATGTAAAAATAATGCTGCAACAAATTCAATAATAGCTCAATAGCAATGCTCTAAGCGCGATACGTTTCAATTATTATAAACTAAAACATATCTTTCAAAAATATCATTTTAGAAATTTGGATAAGATAATGCAAAAACACTGCAAATATATAAGGCAGAAAATTCATGAAATGATGAATATTACAAAAAAATACGCCGTTTTAATATCACACTACTTTTCTCAAAATTATTACGTTGATATGGATCGTAACCTTCTGGAGAGCAGGAAATCTGAATGGGAGTTTAAAAGCAAGATTAGGCAAGGTAGGAACATTTATGGATAACGAATGAAAAAAAACCAAAATATTCTAGATACAAACACCAGAAAAATAACTTAACTCAAGTGGTTCTGACATTTTATGAAACACTTGGAAAACTGATGAGTGCATCACTAGCATCTTGAAATAATTCTTGGCAGAAAAAAATAGCAATAAAGTTTCGATAATTCTCATTGATGTTACTTTGAAATTGAATAGCTTGTAAGTTATCAGTATTCGTCCATCTATGTGCAGTGTTTTTGTTGTTACGGTTTTTATACTGAATTATCCTCATAGATTTTGTTTGAGCATAAATGGCACAAAATATCTGCCTTGTTTGGTAAATATTTTGTTTTCTTTGTTAGAAAACATTTTTGCGGATCTTCCTGTCGTAGTGGCTAAGTCATTCGGTTTATGTCCAGGAGGTCGCGGATTCGTGTTTCTTGTTTGCAAAGTTGTTTTTTTTGGTGAGATCTCCCGGGGCTAAGGTGTTTTTTTTGGTGAGATCTCCCGGGGCTATCACTTGATGCTACAGAGTTTAGTGCTATGAGTGGTGCTCTAGGAACGCAGCGTCTGTCTTCTTTGAGACTAACGGAGTACGTATGGTGTAACCTGAGTACAGTGAAGTCAATCCCATACAGTTTTTTAATAATTTTCGACTTCTTTCTTTCTTTCTTTAGAAAACACATTTTTAAAACGTTCGTTCTGAAATCCCGCTAGATCTCTCTTGTAGCAGAGCAATGATTCTACTAGATCTGCAAGGATAAACAATTCCAGTGTCGGGTAACAACCCTAAATAGGACATGGGTGGCTGGGGTAACGCAGGCAAATATCAAAATGAAGAAAAATAAGTATTAGGTGTTACCAGAACAAGTCAATAAAACAACCCAACAATGGCTTTTTAGTCGAAACGTAGTGTCACTGTGTCTCGTTGTTATGTTGTTTTATCGACCTGTTTTGGTAACACTCAGACCTATTTTTGTTCATTTTGCTACTAGATTGCCAACTGAATTCAACCAAAGAACAGACAAACACGTGGTCGTTGTTGTTTTTACGCCAATCGCCAGACACATGCTTCTTCGGTGGTATATAGTATATTCTAATTATACAGTATAGTAATGTATGCTTATGCAGATGCCATTTCTGATTATTCGCTACGGTATTTTATGATTGTATGCTACAGCCATTTTTTGTTACTCAACTTAGCAATTTGTGAATACATACTGTGGTGTTTTATGAATAAAAACTGCAGCAATATCAGATTACACAGTGTAATAATTTCTAATTTCACACTGGTAATTTATGGTTACACTAGAAATTTCCGATTATGCACTGTTGCAATTTTTTTATTAGAGAGCCGAGCTAGTGTAGTGGCTTAGCGACTCAACCTACGAGGTGACTATGGTTCGAATTCGTTTGTATTACAAATATACTTAATTTTACGGTCCAGATGCATTGAAATGCGCACAAGTTTAATACTCTGGTAATGTCGATAAATCTAAACCGCCATCGCTACGAAGGCGGTGTATACGCTCAAGGTAATATTAGTCAGGTTGTCTCTGTCAAAATACTGACAATGCAGCCAAGCATTTATACGTAAAACCTCACTCCCTGAAACTGAAATAATTTATTTGCCTTACTTTACCGTCTTACTTCTGTTAGCATGTCAGAAGTACAACATGAAAATTAATGTAAAAAAAAAAAACAGAAGTTATTAAAATTAGCAAGTCTTCAAGACCAATGAATATAACAATAGATAACAGTAAAGTGAAACAAGCGAAAGAATTTAAATGTCTAGGCAGCATTTTTTCCGAAGATGGAAGACTAGACAGAGAAATAGAAACAAGGTGCCAGAAAGCAAACACAGTGACTTACCAACTTTCACCATTACTTCTTCATCCAAAGATCAAGATGGAAATTAAAAACAAATAATATCTACAATTTTTATACCAACACTGTGCTACCGATGTCAAACATGGTCTTTAACAGCTTCGCAGCAAAGAAAAATCGTCACATGTGAAATGAAGTGTCTGAGAAAAGTTGCAATGGTTACCAAACTAGATAAAATAAGAAATGAAGAAATTAGAAAAAGAGTTGGTATAATATCATGTATCGAACATATTGAGAGACAGCAAGTAAAATGGTTCGGTCACCTTATGAGAATGAAGCCAAATCAAATACCAATAAGAGCATATAATACAAGAATATCTGGACTAAAGCCAAAGGCAGTCCAAGAAAACGGTGGATAGAAAACATCAAGATAACCTTGAACAAACATGGACTAAATGCAGCTTCAGCGACACATCTGGCCTTGAAATGACAGCTTAAGCTACCACCCCTACGATTAACGGCAAGTGTGAATGCGATCAACAATCATTCCCCTGGGAAAAGACAATGGTTGGTTTGGTTGGTTGGTTGCTGATCCAGCGGTTCATGGGCTCATGCCCTTTGACCTAATGCCATTAGATGGCATTATATTGTTGAGAAGTCTGTGGATTTTCGGCCCACCCCAGGACAGGGCCAGAGAATAACTATCACACCTCCAGGAAGGTAGGTTTGAACCTATGCACTGCGCCTAGCCACTGTAGCCAAGAAAGGGTTCACTGTGCTCATTCCCCGCCACCAATTGACTACTGGTTATGCCGAACTTCTCTATAGCTCCAGGCATGCAACCAAATGTTCAAGTCAAAAGGATTGTCACGTCCTGAGTCACTGTGCCCCTATGATGGGCCTCAGCCATAGGAAAAACAGTGATGTCAGTTTCCTCCTCCTCAGAGCTGCACAGTATATCTCTGGCTCCCTCCCAACCACAGAGGGTGCATACATATATATTCAGGCAAACATGAAAAACATTTAAACAACAAAACAAAATCATAACTGTATAGATGACGTGCCATCAAGCTTCTATAAGAAGATAACCTCAATATAACGGCATGTCATCCACTAAGGTTTTCTGTTGCATCGATGGTATGTCTAGTGGGCCATTGGTGAGATGCACAGACGCAACCACATGCGTATGGGAAAGACAATAGACAATAGACTGTACCGTCTGTTATAACCACATTGTAGAAAAGTATTATTTCACTATAAATTATTGATTACATTTTAGAAATGGGTGATTACACTAGAACTTTAGAATTACATTATAGAAATGTATGATTATACTAGAACTTTATAATTACAGTGTAGAAATGTCTGATTACTCAGAACTTTATGATTACATTGTAGAAAGGCATTGCATTGTAAACAAATGATTATTACAGTAGAAATTTATATTTACACTGTTCAAATGTTTGATATCTGTCTGTATATTGTTATTTCCATGTGAGCTGTTAAGCGTCGTTGGTGCGGGGGGGGGGGTATTTGTAGTTGTCTGTCTTTGGTCATTTGGGGTGCACGGAGAGACTTAACTACCTACTTTCATTGCCCCTGACCCCTGCATGACTAGGGCAGTATATCCTTACAATACTTTGGACAATTCAGTTGTCCATTAACATGACCCATTCTTTTCTTAACATGCACCATTCTCTTACACATCATTGTTTTGGAAGATCTGAGAGTATCATCGTATGAGTTCTACACTGCAGACATATATCATATCATTACACAAATCTGAGAGTATCATCGTGTGAGTTCTACACTGCAGACATATATCATATCATTGCACAAATCTGAGAGTATCATCGTATGAGTTCTACACTGCAGACATATATCATATCATTACACAAATCTGAGAGTATCATCGTGTGAGTTCTACACTGCAGACATATATCATATCATTGCACAAATCTGAGAGTATCATCGTGTGAGTTCTTCACTGCAGACATATATCATTGCACAAATCTGAGAGTATCATCGTGTGAGTTCTACACTGCAGACATATATCATTGCACAAATCTGAGAGTATCATCGTGTGAGTTCTTCACTGCAGACATATATCATTGCACAAATCTGAGAGTATCATCGTGTGAGTTCTACACTGCAGACATATATCATTGCATAAGTCTGAGAGTATCATCGTGTGAGTTCTACACTGCAGACATATAAGCTCAAGTCTGGCAATGATATTTATATAGTATATCCTACTTCAGGATGTAATCGCCTGTGTCTTACCGGGGTCCGAGAAGGGAAGCAAAGAATAGCAACACTGTTTGCCTTCTATGCGTGTCATATGAAGCAACTGAGGAGGTTATGGGGTAGAGTTGACTTTCACATCCCATTTAAGTCCAAATTGACCCAAATCCGTGCTGAAGTCGGATGTGTCCTACCAAAAGACGCAAATAGCACAGCAAAGCGTTAAACCATGACACAGCGCATTCCGTTCTCGTGATTAGATCATGCTAATCTGCAGGAGTATAAGAACGAACGCAGAAGGATGACGTAGTGATCATCCGAGAATATGTTGTCTGTATTGCTTTTGTAGGCAACCTATAGTAGATTTCCATTACTTTCTGAACGAACCGGATACAAAGTTGCATGCTGCAGTATTTAAAGGTGATACTTTGGCCATCAGAGACACGCCTGTACCAACACGCCACAGAGCTGGACGTACCATTGTAATTTACAATAGTACTTACGTAAAACGTCATAGTTTTACGAAGACCAACATGCTATCGTACTATACGGTATATGAACGAAATAATACTAATAACAATATTCAAGACAATTTCGACGTTTCAACCTTAAGGTCTTTATCAAGAAAATACAAAACACGCAGTGAGCAAATACTAAAAACAACGTTACTATCACAGATGTACTAGATCGCAGACATCAAACAGCACGACGTCCGTGGTGGCATGGACATATGTGTACACAAGTAATCATGGGAGCGGGTTTTGCTGAAAAAGGAAAAGGAAAATAAATGCGGAATGAATAAACTATCTTGCAATAGTTGAGCCATTCAAATTGTATATCTTTGATAGGAGTCGTCGTGGCAAGAATTCTCGAATCACGACCTCCATTTTTTTTGACGTTCATAAAGTTCTGATATAACAAAATTGGACGCGAACGTTCGCGGATGAGAGCAACATGCCTCACCGCAAGAGGTATAAATTCAATAACCGAAGGTGAGAGGGCAATATTATAATCCTGGGAGTCTTTTTGTTACCTCTAATATTTTATTGTAGTGTGTCCTGATATAACCTAATTGGACTTTGTCCGCTGGTTGAAAGAGGCACGCCTCTCCAAAAGAGAGGCAAGCTCATTAACTACCGAGAGGGCCAGTGAACTTCCTCGCTGTCTTCACCTGCACCCTTTATATGTGCCAGCCACATTGTACAGCCTTGTCCACTGGAGAGTAGCCCGTAACTTAATCCAGAACTTTTAGAGTATAACCCAGTGCACTTGCTGATAGATTTTCACATTTTCGCTAAGAGGCGAAGCAAAATATTCTCGCCACCTGCTGCGCTTCCTTTTGTTACTCACTCAGAACAGGTGTGACATCTAACCCCTTCAACAGCGATGTCCGTAAACGCAAGTCGAACATTACAAAACTGTGTAACAAAAATACTAGTAGGCTAATGGACTCTGTGGGAGATCAGTGATTTAGCTCGAGCATGCCAGATGGGTGTCATCAGATAATGGTGCTTACGCCGGGGGTAGATACTTGATTCTTGGAAGTAGCACAGATTAAAGTAGATTTTCGTTTCTTTTCGAGCCTGTTGTTTGTCGTACTGGTTTCACGTGTAATAGGAGATAGTTGAACCTGCGAAGTAAGGGAGAAATATTGGAATTAAGGCCCGTTTGATCAAATCGTCATTGTAGCTTCTGTATGTGTTGGTTGGTTATTGAAAGGGAGACATTGCACATCGTAGGTGCTCAGTGTTCCCCAACTGATGTCAAGGGATATGCAAGCTTATTGATCCCGCAGCTCGCGAATTCAATGCGTTCCTCATTCTACCCCGTAGATATCTGTTTCTATTAGTAACATACTATTTACCGCAATTATCTTAAACCCTAAATAGGTTTTAACTTAGGTTTATACCTAGGTGTATTATCATTTGTAATAACTATGCCTAGTTGTATTATCATTTGTAGTATTTATGCCTAGGTGTATTATCATTTGTAGTATCTATGCCTAAGTGTGTTATCATTTGTAATACCTAATCCTAGGTGTGTTATCATGTGTAGTATCTATGCCTAGGTGTGTTATCGTTTGTAGTATCTGTGCCTAGATGTGTAATCATTTTTAATATATATACCTAGTTATGTTATCATTTGCTGTATCTAGCTCTAGTAGGCGGTCATGAAGCAGCGTAATCACGTCTCCTGTCCACTTGTTTATAGATGCAAGGGTTTGCTATGGGTGGTATTTTATACTGTTTTTGTAGAACTTTTATATTTTATATTGTGTTGTTTTTCTGTGTGTCTAGGATTAAGTCAACCAGTCCCTTACCACACAGTACTGGTGTATATCGGAATCAAGGGTTATGTCCATATTTGTCGGTGAACAACATTCAATATTGCATTGATTGCTCAGTCATGACCGTCTGAAATAGAAGATATCTGAAATAGATCTCTGAAATAGAACATCCCTGCAATAGAACATCTCAGAAACAGAAGAATTCTGAAATAGATCTCTGAAATAGAACATCTCTGAAATAGATCTCTGGAATAGAAGATCTCTGAAATAGAAGATCTCTGAAATATAATACCTCTGAAATAGAAGATCTCTGCACATAATTGATTAGGATTTAAATCGTTACTTGGTTATTGTCGTAATTTTCGTTGTTCTCTATTTATATACTTTAGTCGCATGCAAAAATAGCGACGGCGACTTCAAGTATATAAATTATGACCAATGTAAAACACGACAATAATTAAAACGTATTGAATGAGGTCCTAATTAATTCTGCGCAGAGGACTGATATAACTGCAGACGACAGGCTCGGTATCACGGCTTCCACCCGCCCCCCCCCCCCCCAAATCCCCTTCCGGATTTACTTTTACAGAACATATTCAGACAATTTTGTTAGGCTGGGCGGCAGAAAAGCTATTGTGATCTCATATTATTTTCGAGCCAGTAGGAGGTTATTGTATCAACTACTATCGCTGTTCTTATGTCATAGGTGAAAGTGGAGCATTATCGAAAGTTTCCTCACTAAGAAGACACTTTCAGTTATATATGTTGACATGATACTTTTCTAATGTGTGCAGTTCCTTACTACAAAGAAATTTTCACACATATATGTTGACATGATACTTTTCTAATGTGTGCAGTTCCTTAGTAAAAATAAACTTTCAGATAGAAGTATTTGGTAGAGATTTTCACAAAAAATAGGTAAAACTTGACTGAAAATATCGGTATCATATCAGACAGTCCGAAAACTGATAACAACGTCGTTTGAATGTGTCTGTTCACAGTATAAAGTTTCCTCAAAACTGACCGATACAAACCGAGTACTGATGATGTAGTCATGTGGTAATACGTTTCTGCTGACTCTTTCCAGATGGCCATTATTTTCTTCCTATGGATTTAGCTTTTAGTCAGAGAAAACTCATTACATCAAAGGAGGCGAGTACGCTAACCACTGAGCTACCACAACCACCAGCGTTATGTATGATTTTAGTTTTATAGTTCTCCCTCGTGGTACTACATTTTGCCGTATTTGATGTCAAATCTGTTGCTTATAATATTATCAGCAATAGCCTAACTTATATATCTGTGTGCCTTTTTTTTGGTTGATAATATATAGTTCAGATTTGTTATACAAACCGTTATAACGCTTGTCAAAAATATGAAATAGCGCTATTCGTTACATCAATTTGGGAACTTTTCAGTCCATGTTCTCTGAAGCCGTGACGGTGTGCAGATATAGAAGACATAACTTCTAATCGTAAACAGGCCTTTATTCGTTAGGTTTTTTAAAATTATTGTCACCTTTTCCTTTTTCCATCTATTTATATACTTGTAGTAGGCTATTTTTGGCATGTGATTCCAAATATATAAATATTGGTCAACGGAAAACATTGAAATAATCAAGAAAAGTAACTAATAAAGGTATCATTAATTCTGTTAGGTCTGTAGTACTTCGTCAGGCGCCACGCTAAAGTTACCTGGCTGGTTTTGACAAGAAATCGCAAATAGCAAACAAAATGCAGAATTATACTAAAATAAAGGTTACGAAAATATCACACTTCCTGATGGTACAGACTCATTGGATAATTCTTAGAGAAAAAAGAGATGAGAATTGCTTGAGCATGCTGCGATGATACGCTTGTCAGACTGCTTATGTGTAGCTGAGGCCCAAAAGGGAGCAAAGAATAGCAAAACGTTACCTTTATGCATGTTCTACGAGACAACTAAGAAGACTATGAGTTTGAATTGGCTTTCCTATCCCATGTAAGGTCAAAATGACTCCGAAAGTGCTGAAGTCGGATATGTCAGATCTAAAGGCACATATGTCGCAGCAGAGCTGTAAACAATGGCACAGCGCAAATCGTTCTCCGGACTACATCCTAATGATCTGAAGGAGTTTGAGATCGAACGCAGAAAAAGGAGAAGAAGAAGTGTGATATTCCTTCAGTGATATGTTTATTTTGTTACTGACACGTTTGTTTGCGATGTGTTTTGACGTTAGTTTCTACATGTCATTGAAAGTATTTTTATCCATTCCTCAGTATCTGTCATCTTTCACGTCTACTATCATTTGTGAACGTGTGCCCAAGATACAAGTAATGATCTAGTTGTTGCAGTATTTCTCCGTGCATTTTTATGCTTCGCGCATTTCCCCTTTTACACCATCACAACCAAGATATAAAACCACAAGACATTCCATTATCTAGTCTACATCATGAAAACTAACAGGAGTTTGAAAATCAGTGCCAGAGATATTCAGACTTGTCAATATTAACATCAAGTGTGGTATGAATAGACACGGACCCTTCTTTTTATGTATTAGTGTACTACTGAAATTATCAGCCCACAAGCCCTATATGAATTACTAAATAATAATCCTTGATAGGAAGGTGGAGTCGTTAGGATTAACGTACGTTTCTATATTCTATATTCTTTTGAATGATATATATATATTACGTCGTACGGTGAATATATTTTACGTCGTTATGATTAACGTACGTTTCTATATTCTATATTCTTTTGAATGATATGTATATATATATATATATATATTACGTCGTACGGTGAATATATTTTACGTCGTTTTGATTAACGTACTTTTTTATGTTCGATCTCAAACTCCTTCAGATTACCGGCATGTAGTCCGGAGAATGGACATTTACTTACTAAGAGTGGCTTATTAAGATGTTTAGGGTTCTTTAAATAAATAAAACGTTGACAGAAGACGCAATCCATTTAACATGAAGTGCGAAGAAAATAAAGGCAGATTGAAAGTTGAAAATGTAACTTGTAACGTGAAATGCGAAGAAAATAAAGGCAGATTGAAAGCTTAAAATGTAACTTTTAACATGAAATGCGAAGAAAATAAAGGCAGATTGAAGGCTGAAAATGTAACATTTAATGGCCGTACAAGCCGAAATATCAGAAAACAGCTGTGATTTGTAATGATTTCCAGGGGTCAGGCTGGGATGTTTACACTTTTCCCTGGACAAACAGCTAACACTTTGCACTGGCACCCTCTGATCTATATCCGGAGAATGGAAACATGACCAAGTGGCACCATCAAATCCCTAGTGACGGCTTTTGTTCTTTCATACTTCCTTCATGTTTAGGATATCTCTGTAGTGAATGCGAAAGGCATGACTTTTCTCAAAGCGATCATTATTTCTAGCCCCGGTGATGACAACCTGCCTGTAGAAAAATATTTTGAGACTTTGTTAGCTCCCATGTTGCGAGCCAGCTCATTGCACATGATATGAGAGGCAATCTGGCAGTCAACGGTCCACTAGTGTCCAATTGAGCATAGATTCTCAAAGCTAACGGAAATCGAACATAGAGCACTGGACAACGTGATAACATCTACTCGGGCAACTCCATAAGTGATCCGTTCTTAGTAACAATATTTAGTATCAAATCCCATTACATATCCTTGAGTGTAGAGACTCTTGGTTAAACCCACACTGTTCAATATGAAACATGTACGACTCAGGACTATTCAATTAGCAGCCCGCGGGCCACATCCGGCCCGCATAGACCTAGTAAGTGGCCCCCGGATCATGGCTAAAACAGTGAAATAAAGTAATAAAAATACTAAATGTATAAAATCTTTCAATGTGTTTTTTATAAATCTGGCCCGTGATGATCCCCATTTTCTACATTTTGGCCCCCGAGTAAATATAGTTGAATACCCCTGAACGTGTTCACCTAACTGAAAGTTAAAATCATTGTTTTATATTGCCCATAACGCTTTCTCTGGACGTCAAATAGGATGTTCTCACTTATTTCTATTTTGAAATCATTTGTACATTATGAAATACTGTAATGGGATATAGTTTGGATCTCTAGAGAGAAGGATATGCCGCGAGATTTGTGACGTCACGGTAAGAGAAGGTTGTAAACACAAAAACATTGCCATATCGACCACTTGTATAGACAGCATTGTTTAGAGCAGTGATTCTCAATGTGGTGCCTTAGGTCTCCTACCTGGGACTACGGAGAAAAACAATTCGAAACTGTGGGGATATTGAATTTGAACAACATTGAGCAATATCAATAAACCTTAAAATGTCCTGAGCACTAAAGTAGGTCAGTGACAAGATTAAATCGCCAGTCTCCGAACTGAAAGGTCCAGTAGTTGACCTTTGTTTGGGACGTCTGTGCAGTGTCGTGCCGTGCTATGATGCACAGAGGTGACCGCATCAAAATTGGTGGCGACACCAATCAAAGTATTTTAACTGGGGCTGCATTTCGAAGAAAAAACATTGAAGGGGACGGCATTTCGAAGACTTGCATCATACTGAGAAAATCTACCGCACTGCCCTGCGTCTGTGTGTATGGGGACAGTCTATAGAACGTTTTTTATATATGTGTATTGTAAGTAAAATTAGTAAGGTGCGATTGAACAAAAAAATTGGTAGCATATATCTTTACAGGACTTAGCTATCAACTCAGCATTTGTTGGCTGTGGTAATTTTCTAGGTTTGTTGGCTGTGGTGATTTTCAATATAAATACGTTCAGTAGTTTGCCATTGCTTTCTGAACGGTCCGGATGCACAATTGCCTGTAGCGGGGATCGAACTCGGTACCTTGGCCGTCACAGACACGCTCTGTGCGAATCAAGCAGATACTTTATGTATATAGAGCCTATATCTAGATGTCTATGAATATGGTCAGCATTGGTGTTGTCTCCCTATTATTGATTACAGATCCAAGGTCACCCCTCATCGCTGATACGCAGTGGATTTGTATACACTCGGCACGTACAATCTTATCGCCAATGCAATATGTACAATACGATTTCGAATCACGAGAAATTTCACCGAATTGTGTCTGTGAGGCGGACAACTAACCACTTAATCACCGTTCTTATGATAGAAACGTATGTACACTTCTATACTAGTTATTTTCACATGAAAATATTTTGAGAATCCCTGTAATAACAATCCGTTGCATGTTAAACTTTGTATGCACTAGCTGCCAGAAAAACAAACTATCTTTCATTAGTTGTTTCTTCCCATTTTCTCTCATTCTTTACACGCTCTCACCCGCTGATTCATCTCTCCTTCTATTTGCGTGTAATTTCACAGTGATGTCACACGTCTGCTCCCCTTGTTTCATTCACTGTTTATCTCTCACGCGCCTGAGTTACTAACCCCTGGCTGGTACACAACTTTACTGTTTATTTCTTCTTTGGTTCACACGCTGATAGACATATCATCGTTACATTTGTGACGTTATTTCTGGCGCCGACGATGAAATCAGAATTATCATTACCCGTATACAGTACATATGCTCTACATATTCACGTACGCCAACTCATGGTAAATGTAAGATAAATCAGTACCTAGACTTAAGTGTACAGTAGTACATCAAAATAAACTGTCGTTAATTTATCATCATCATCAAGTGCCGTCTCCGCAACGAAGGTTGGCTGCAACTTACCTCCCTGTCTCTTGTATTAGTGGTGCACTCTGCTAGACTGTAACCTGTGCATCTTGTGATTTCCCACTTGTATCTCTGTCTACCTCTTGCTCGCTTCCCTTTGACTTTACCTTCAAGTAAGGTCTACAACAAGGTGTCATGTCTTTTTATGTGTCCAAAATATTTTATTTGCCCGATCTTTATTTCTCTCTTCATATTAAGTGTTTTTAGCACCTCTTTGTTTGTTTTCTTCTCCTTCCATGATGTTCTCCCTATTCTTCTATATATGTGGTTGATTATGTATATGATAATGAAGTAATCCCTTTAACTTTGAGCAGGTAGCTATTAACATATCATACACTTTCTGAAACATAAGTCCTCCTCAATTTAAGTGACCGGGGGTGATGAAACATAAGCTCTCCTCAGTTTCAATGACCGGGGGTGATGAAACATAAGTCCTCCTCAGTTTCAGTGACCAGGGGTGATGAAACATAAGTCCTCCTCAGTTTCAATGACCGGGGTGATACCCTAACTTGGATAAGATATGCTGACTCAGTGGCATGGTTGTGTTAGGGGGGTTCATTTATGGATGCATGTTTAGTCCCCGAAGGGAGGTATTCCAGTTCGACAGTATCATATGATCATCCTGTCCTTCAAAGAGCGCAGCATATACCGCTAGACCAACCAGTTCATCATTCTTCTATCAGATCTTTTGACCTATTTGCAGTTGGCCACTTTTGTGACTGTCACAAAAGAACAGATGTGCATTGTCCACTTGTCTGTATCTCTTTGTTATCTATGGGAACCATTTAACCCG